>OX578140.1:45452236-45684736 GCA_951213105.1 Amaurobius ferox | reverse complement strand
TTCACAGTAACAGGTCAATAAATAAAATATGCTAATTCAAACAGATGTATAGTATTCGTTCCCTGAAGATTTTACTGTTACATCAGCGTCATTCTATTGATTGATGTTACATTTTTCTTTAATATTTTTGTTTTAAATACAATGGGTGATTTCTCTTCAATAATTATATTTTAATTTATCTTTATTACTTTATATATATATATATATATATAAAAGTTTAAATATCCAATGAAAGAATAGAGAGAATTTTCAACTCAAAAAATCCCAACATTACAAAATACCTTACAAATAAAAGTACCAAACAGAGAATCATCAATCGAGTGGAAAATATAAATGCAAACCTCCGATCATCAAGTTGAAGACCAACAAAAAATATCAATGGAAAGGAATCGATAAAATAATATCAAATAAAATCCAAGCATGAAAGCTTTACACGTGGACAAGCCCTAGGCCTAATAATGAATTGTTCATTTCGATAAAACTATTTATCAAGTCCAAGTATTTCATAAAAATGAACACAACATGCATGTTTCTGATATCAGTGATAGATTATATCTATAAACTTTCATAACCTGAACAACATGCATAAAGATTGAAAAATAATACCTGACAAGAATACTTGAAAAAAAAGAAGAATAGCTGGAAAGAAGACCTGACAAGAAGACCTGACAAGAATACCTGGAAACAAGAATACCTGAAAAAACACTGCATACGTCTGATCCATTGGAGCCTTGAATAAAGAGACCAATGTTGCCAATCTCAAAAAGTAAAAAGTTGAGAACTGCTGTTGCCAATCGTGCGAAAGAAATAACAGTAATGCGAAAAGACGATAAAAGGTGATATGCAACAGTAAGAACATGTAAATACAGGGCAATGCTTATTCAAGAGAAAGTGGATGTCAGGCTAAAATAAGATACTAAGGCTAGAATTGAAGTATAATCTACCATTCCAAACTTTTTAACTATACTATGAACTAAATAAGCTGGATATTTATATAATTTTCTAGTAATTATATAAATATCCATTCATTAAGTTTATGAATATGCATAGCATGAAATTTTTATCAGATAATCTATAAATTCTAAAGAGCTGATTAAATATAATATTTCTAAACAATTGAATCGAGTTACAGGAATTAAAAGGAATTAATTTATTAATGTTAAAGTTAAAATAGTATTTTTTTATCATATAAAATAGTAACTATCCTATTAGTAGGTTCAATAATAAGATTGAAGCCCAAAAAATTAATGTTATTACTAATAGTAGCTTCATTAGGAATTAGTTCCAAACTATCTGGATAGAAATCTATATCTATGACACAGTTGTCTATAAAGACCAATCAAATCAGAATATCAACATATCTATAAATTTTAAAATCTGTGGAAGAAAAAGATTTTTCATAATGATAAAGGTATACATTAGATAATATACTGCTACTACAGCCACCTTGTGGAACCCTTGAGACTTGTAAGTATAATTTATTGCCTTGAAAAATATAATTATTGAAAAGAGCAAAGTGAAGAAGTTTAGGAAATTTGGTAAATACAGTATGAGTAGTATGATAAGTATAAGCATTATATAGAACTAAAATTACTACATAAAGATCAGAGATCTTAATATTATTAAAAAGATCTTTAAAGTCAAAAGTTTGAAATCCAATTAGTTTATCAAGTGACGTTAATTTATTCCTTAATTATTTACTATTACTTAGAATAAGGTAGTTATTGCTAGAAAAACGTAAACTATCATTTATTACATTTAAATAATTTAGAAGTAATTTACTCGCAGTAGTAGAGCAAGTATTATGACACCACAGTTACTGTTCTAAATTTAATAGGATTTTTATGAAATTTAGGTTTTAGCACTATATATGAAAATTTAAGAAATTTATAATTAACATTTAAATCACTATACATGTTAATAATTTTCAGTTTAATACTATTAATGGAGCGTGAGTCAAGTTTAAATAGACTATTGTTATTTAAATAATCTAACAGAAATTGTATATAGAATTTTTTACAGATAATATCATACTTATTAGCGGCTTTATCAACATAAGTAATAACAAAAGATCGTTGCAAATCATTAATGGAATATTTTAAATTATCAATATTATATAAAGATCTAGTCAATTTAATACTACAAATAGTATTTTCAATAAATTTTAATAAAGTGAATTTCCACATATCAAATGCCTCTAAAGGTAGAGCGTATTTAGAAGCTAATATATAAATATATTTATCAAGATCAAGATTGATTGACTTTAAAACTTTAAAAGAGTTATAACAGGATGATAATATGAATTTTGTACCAAAAGACAAATGGTTCTTAACGTTTCGTCTTTATTGCTAAGTCTCCTGTAACGATATGGTCCAAGTGTGGATTTATATAGATAGCATATTCGTGTACCTTGCAAATACAATCATTATCTACATTTGACATGGAATCTTTATCCATAGAGAAGGATTGTGAAATTTCATTGTAAATAAAAATAGTTCTACCAAGCGGCATGCTGTATTTAAAAGTATTAGTAACATGCAAATCCTGAATAGGTAATAAGTGTTTGAATTTGCAAAAAATAGACCCAAAATTTATAGAGTTATAAATTGGATGCTTAAAAGATATCACACAATAAGAATTAGTAGGAGTATTATTATTATGAAATTGATTAAGTTTTATTTTTAAATACTTTGATCTAGTAATGAGCAAATCATAGAAAATATGATTAAAATGTTCATTAGTTAGATTTAATTTTAAGAAAATAGCATAAACATTGTTTAAATGTTTTTTCTTAACCGCAAATACCCAAGACTTTATTAATTTCCATTGATAAGTGCTGTTAAATTGATGATGTAAACTTTTAATCTCAGCTTTATAATCATGAACTATGCAACTTCCCTTGCCTCTTTTAAATCTTTTGAGATTATCTAAGTTTATATTATTTAAATGGGGTTTCAAAAATAGGTGATTAAAAATAGAATGCTGATTATCTCCAAAGTTATTTTTACTTTCCTTATATACATAATGTATAAGGAAAGTATTGTGACGGGGTCGAAAATTCGAATTCGAGTTTTCGACGGGAGAGCAAGTTTCAAGCATCCCTGATCACAAATTGAACATTTAACCTGAACACAAATAGACATTTCTTATGTAATTTTTCCTTTGAAAACGATTGACATAAACTTTAGAACGCTAGCATGAACCGTTCTCGAGATAGTGCACATTTTTCAAATAAATTTATCAAAAAATCCCATAAATTAAAAAAAATTTTAACCGTTAAGAAACATGTTCACTTTTCATATGTAATATCATGCGATAAATTTGGTGACATCATTCTCGTGGATCTAACTCGTTCCATTCACGAGAAAAGATACTTTGAGTAATGTTTTTGTATTTAAACGCCAATAGCCATTTATCCGCTGTAAGAATAACTTATTTCTCCCTCCATAACACTTGGCGAGATTTTGGCGACGAATTTAGCGGAATGTCGCCAACTTTGCAGCATTTTTAAATGTTGCCAAATTAACGAAAATCTCGCCAAATGGATAAAAATGACGCTAAATCAATAAAAATGACTACTAATTGAAGAAAATTCAATATCTTGGAAAGAATATAAGTATCTACTATAAGAATAACATTTTTTTAACTGTAAAAGTAGTAAATTCATTGCATTATATAAGGAAAGTCATGTGATGCCCACATCAGATTTTTTACAATATTACCATTTAGATATAATTGATTTAATCCATATGGAAAAAGAGTACAATTTGATTTATTGTAGAAGTTTTCAAAAAATATTCTATCAGCTGTATTAGTTTTATATCCAAAATACATATAGTAATATTTTCAAAACAATGTTTAGCAAAATGTTTCTATTCTATTTTATTAGATCTAGGAAGAAAATTATTATTGGGGATATATTTTTTGACATGAATTGAAAATTCCGGGCAAGATCTATCAAATTATAAAATAATAAGTCTAAATATATTTGCCAGTCACTAAATCATATAAGTTGTTGTTGTTGTTGCGACCCAGACCGTCCGACCTACCAGAAAGGTGTAAGGTAACTGTATGGACGGCCGGGAAGTGCCACCCAATTTAGACCGGAACCCAGTGGGGGAGGCATCCACAGGGACCGTACCCTCCTTCCCCTACCACCAACCTCTCGGAAGGACTTACGGACCCACATGTTTAACGTGATCGTACTCCGCATGAACACGGCGGCATTTGTGGTAGCGTGCAAATCTAGCGCGCAAACCACGGGGATACCGCACCCGAGATGGCCAACAGCACGCGGTGTTCCGAGGTGGTCACCCACCAAGTACTAACCGCGCCCGATGCTGCTTGACTTCGGTGATCTAACGAGAACCGGTGTTTTCAGCACGGTACGGCCGTTGGCCCATCATATAAGTTGTGTAATTCCTAATAGTAAAAGTAAATTTATTAGTATAACATTATAACATAGAGAAAATAATAATAGAAATAAAATAATTGCTTATATATAAGTATAAACAACTAAGTCCATGTAAAACCTAATCCTAATGAAAATCAGGAGGAATTTACAAAATAAGAGAAAACATAATGCTATAGTTACATTAGTTCTAAACTAGATTACATAAAACACTAAGCATTAAATAATACGAAAAGTGTAAAAATTGGATTCATTTAAAATCCATTCGAAATATGTAATAATAAAATAAAATAAAGATTGTACTGAAAAGTACAGTTGAAAGAGCTTCTATAATTCATCAATACATAATACTAAAAGCAAATATATAATTAAAAAATCCAAAAAATCGAAAATAATAATAAAAGTAAGAAGGAATAACAATAGATGGCAGCACTGGAATAGAACCAAAATACGTTAATTATAACTTAATATGAGAATAAAAGCAATATACCAATTAAAACAAAAGAAATTAATTAAATAATAAACAGTATGGAGAAGGACAAATTACAATACAAATAATTATATCATAAAAGTATTAACATAGACTAAAAAAACCGAAATACAAAATAGGAGAATACGAGCAACATAATTCTTCTAATAACATTGGACGAAAGTAAAATTAAAAAAAATAACTCATTCTATTTACTAAATTTAGCGCAAATGCTGAATAAATTTGAATAGATTGCAAAAAAAAAATTTCATAAATACCGTAGCATGCTAAAAAAATTAAGGATACTATACAAATATGAATATGTAAAAAAATAAAGACAATAAAGATAATAAAAAGTAAAAAGGAATGACAATGCAAAATGCATTTAATTTATTGTGCAAATGCAGCTTATAAATAAAATGATTTCAATAATAATAATAATAGTTTGAAAGTCCAACGATAGAAAAGTGAAAAGCTGCAACTCGAAAGCCTAACTTTATAATAAACCTACAAAATAAAAGTATAAAACAGCAAATCTTCAATCAAATGGAAAAACATACAAATTTCGAGTTATCAAGTAAAAGATAATCAACAATTATCAATGGTATTGAATAAATAATAGAAAGACATATAAAATCCAAGCATTAATACCATACACGTGGACAAGGGCTAGGCCTAAATAATGGAGTTGTTCACTTCGCCAAAACTTTTCATCGGGTCCAAGTATTTTGTCGAAGCAAACACAAAATATGTATGCTTCTGAAGAAATAGATAGATTATATCTATAAACTATTTCTACTTAGACAACATACATAAAGAAAGAAAAATAAAGGAAACAAGAATACCTGGAATAAACACTGCATATGCCCGAACTAGTCGAACCCTGGAACCCAAAATGAAAAGACCAGTGCTGACATTCGCAAAGGAAAAAGAAATGATCTACTGTTGCCATTCGTAAGAAATAAATAGAAGTAATGCGAAAAAACAAGGAAAAGTAATATTATACAATAAGAGCTACAAAAAAGTGGGGCTTATAATAAATAGTAAGGCTTATGTTTAAGTGGATGTAAAAATAAAAGTATTATTAATACAAGAGAATGGTGATATCTGGCTAAGATACTATGAATAGAATTCATGAAAATCGAGCTTATCTGAACTTTTTAACTATACCATTTACTAAATAAGAGGGATATTTATATAAATTGCTGGTAATTTTTAGATTATTTATATGCATAGCATGAAACTTTTTTTCAGATAATCTATAAATTCCAAAAAGCTTATTAAGTATAATATTTCTAAACAATTGAATCGAGTTGCAGGAATTAAATGGTAAGATTTTATTAATGTTAAAATTAAAATATTCTTTTTTTATCATATAAATTAGTAACAATTTATTAGAAGGTTCAATATAGAGATTTAAATCTAAAAAATTAATATTGTTACTGATAGTAGCTTCATTAGGAATTAATTCCAAATTGACTGGATAAAAATCTATATGACATAATTTTCAGTATATACTAAGCAAATCAGATTATCAACATATCTGTAAAATGTATAATCCATTCAAGTAAAAAACTGTTCATAATGATAAAGGTATAAATTAGCTAACATACTGCTACTGCATCCACCCTGTGGAACTCCTGAGACTTGTAAGTATAATTTATTTCCTTGAAAAATATAATTATTGAAAGTAGCAAAGTAAAGAAATGTAGGAAATTTTATAAAAATTTGTTTGAGTTGATAGATTAGTAATATAAGCATTATATAGAGCTAAAATTACATCATATAGATCAGAGATCTTAATATCATTAAATAGATCTTGAAAATCAAAAGTATGAAATCCTATTAGTTTAATAAGTGATGTTAATTTATTCTTTAATTCTTTACTATTATTTAGAATAAGGTAATTATTGCTAGACTGACGTAAACTATCAGTTATTAGATTTAAATAATTTAGAAGTAATTTACTCGCAGTAGTAGAGCAAGTATTATGACACCACTGTTACTGTTCTAAATTTAATAGGATTTTTATGAAATTTAGGAATAAGCACAATATATGGAAATTTAAGAAATTTATATTTAATATTTCAATCACTAGGGAACTAAACTCACTCCAGGGAACTAAAACTTTTTAAAAAATTTACCCTCTTATAAGCAAGCAAATGACTTTTTTATTAACAGCTAACCAATTAAAAGTTAATTCGTTGTTAAATTCAAGATATTGTTTGAACGGGCTCTACAATATGTTTGAGCAGGCTCTACAATCTATAGAATTTTTTTTAACCATCTAGTGATTTTTATCGATCTTGTGATGGCAAAACAACGTTTCTTGAAAAGCATCATTTTAAAGAAAGTGCCAAAGTTTCTTGAAATTCAACAATGCTTTTCAAAATTATAACAATATTTTTTTATATATTCTGGTGGAAAATACGTCTGAATAATAACGTCTTTGTATGCTTCTGCTTTAAATTACATTTTTTTAACATATAAAAGTTCAGCAAAACATGCCATATTTCACACTTACATCATTTTACTATATCAACTGTGAGAAATGTACTTAAAATATGAAGACTTAATTGTTTCGACAAAGTGACGTAAATTTTATGTACAGAGTTTTTGCGTAATGGAACACTGTATTTTTGAACATACACGTCATATTTGCATTCTCAAGTCTGCTTTAGTAATTCAAATATGCCTTAAGTTTTATGTACAGAGTTTTTGCGTAATGGAACACTGTATTTTTGAACATACGTCATGTGCCGATTATTAATTTTGTTGATTAAAATTAATATTGTCAAAAAATGCATTTTACATTAAATTAATTATTTATTAGTATATTAATTATACATGTAATCTGTTCTAAAACTTACTGCTGTGTACATTGCGTTGGTGGCCGCAAAACCCACCTATTTCTGTGCTTAACGGGATACTAAGTTAACAAACTAAAAATTAAGGTTAATAGTAAAGGAACAAACATTTATTTATCACATACTCAATTTACACTCTTTAGTTTTACAAATTAAATAAATATCACAATAGTGGAATACACCTCAATGGTAGTTCGGGGGGTGTAATGCCAGATGAATTGATATTTGGTTGGAGCACGTGGTGGGATGCATTAATTAGCTTTTCCTTAAAAACACAAATTTAGACAAAGAGGTTATCCTCATATAGTTTAATTGTACGGTACCTGATCTTCTTTCATATAACTTGGGTAACACCGATGCTTTGTCACACTTTACACTTGCAATACCAGATGAACATGAGCTCTCCTTCGAATTCCTATATCAGAGACGCACGCACAACTCTTAACTCTGCTACCGTCGCTTCTTCTTGACTAGTCTAACTCCAACAGCCTGCCTTGACCAATTCTGACTCCCACTTCGAGCAACTCTCACTTATATCCCTTTCTCGGTCGGCGGTCCACGTGCTGAAATCTAGAGCTGAGGGCTAATCCGTAGACATGGCGTCGCCGTCTCGGTTGCCGCCAAACGGCTTAACGTGGTATGTAAACATGGGCGTGGTATGTAAGATATGGGGCCACCTGTATATTATCGCCCATCTGCTTAGCGTGGGGATAATCCGCCCGCATTCCTGGTTCCATTATTTTTTAATCCTTCCAAATATTTATTACTTTACATTTCTGGCATTACATTCTCACCCCCCCGCGAAAAAAAAGTCCAAAAGTTACTCTCCCACAGTTTCACCCCAGTGGTAAGAAATTAAGTTCACAATGGTTCCTCGCAAACACATAAGTTCATCCATCGTGAGAAAGGCTGAGTTCCACTTTTTAGCCTCGTACAACTCATAGCTTTGATAGTTCTTTGTAGTTTCTTGATAGTTCCCTGTCAAGTTAGTCCATTATTCATAATTGACATAATGTACCATAAATTACATGAGGATTACCAACATTCACATTATTATTAAATTGTAAATTTTGATATATATTATTTGCAATGCATAATTTTCATTTCTCCTTTTACATAATTATTTACATACGACATATCATTACATAACAGCATTCATTACTTTATTATTATTATACATTTTCTTGTTATCATTTCATTTTGTAACATATTGTAGTAGTGCAACTATCAACTTCCGATTCTTGGTTATGGTTGAATTCCATACCACCATATTATTTATAAATTACTTTGTTATTTCACTTTTTTTTTTTTTTTTTTTTTTTTTTTTTTAACTTGCCATATATGTAATGTCAGAAATACATAACATACTTTTTGAAATATACTTATATCCACAATTTAAAACATAAAAACATATACATATACACTCAATTATCACTTTCTATTTATGACATTAATTACAAACTTTTTACATATTTTTCATATTCTTTGTTTTATGAAATTACTATTTACAACAATTCGGGGGCGAAAATTATACCCTCTGGCATTATAACAAACCTCATCATCATTTCTATTATTTTCACAGTTTAATTGCTTTTCTTTAGTGACCTTCCCTTCCTTAATTTGACTTTGATCATTATTTCTAATCACTTTCTCATTTTGATTTTTTTCTTTGTCCTGTGTGTGTGTGTGGTTTGATTCGCTTTCGTCACTATCTTTCAAATATTGTTTTCGCTCCGCTGCCATGTATAGTTTATTTATGTGCACTTTATAAGTTTTATTTTCATCACTTTTAAGACATATTATAACATTATTATTTCGGACTAATTTCGTAATTCTAAATGGTCCATCATATCGATCCTCTAATACCCTTGGTTTTAGGAACTTTTTTAGGTACACTGTCGCTCCTATAAATATATCGTTTTTTCTCACTATTTTATATTTCTTTATTTGTTTGTCATTTATCAGCTTTTGTTGTTCCGATGCGTCTTTCACGACTTTATCTATATTTTTTAAATGCTGTGCCACATAATTTTTATAATTATTTACATCACTATACATTATATCTATTTCTTCCTTACTTGGTATGTTTATTTGTTTAATATTTTCAAATGGCAATGATAAATCTCTAAGATAGAACAGGAATGAAGGCTCAAATCCTGTATTACTGTTAATAGTGTTATTCACATAAAACTTAAACCATTTTAAAGATTCATCCCATTCAAACGTAGTCTTTGACAAACACATTATACATTGTTTCATGTCTCTGTGTATTCTTTCACAACGACCTAAAGAACTTGGGAAATAAACCGAACTGTATCGCCTTTCAATATTTAATGCATTTGTAAAATCTATGTATTCTTTACTTTTAAAAATTTGAGCATTATCGCTTTGAATAATAATTGGAACTCCATAAGTTGTCACGAAGTTTGTTAACTTATTCACTATTGTTTTAGCAGTAATGTCTCTGACTGCATAGGCCTCAAAGTATCGTGAAAACATGTCTACAATTGTAATTACAAAATTATTTCCTCCATTACTGCGCGGTAGTTTTCCTACGCAATCCAGTTGTAAATATATTCCTGGTTTTAATATTTCTGGCATAGCCTGAAGTCTGGCTGGTGGTATATTTTTGTGTTTTACTAATAAGCATTGATTACAAGACTTACAAAAATTTTCCACGTCTTGGAAAGCCCCTATCCAAAAATATTTTCTTGAAAGTAATTGGTATGTCTTTTTTACTCCGAAATGAGGGAAATGTGCTATCTCTATTATCTTTCCCTTTAGCGAGTGCGGTATTACAATCTTATTCTCATTTATTTTCCTATACGTTTGTCTTTTATTTTCCTTCTTTACTATTAACAGTTTATTTTGGCTATCAATATAGTATACCTTGTTATTGTGATATCGGTTTCTTCCTTTTTGTAATTCCTCTCTAATTTTACTTAATTTTTCATCTACCATTTGTTACTCTAATATTTTCTCCACATTTATCTCATCATTTTTAATTAAAGTATTTACATATTTGATTTGGTTATCATTGTCAAATACATATCTCGAGCAATAATCACTTGCGTTATTTTCACCTTTTTGATATTTGAATTTAAAATCATACTGACTTATGTCAATTAGCCACCTCGATATGATATTTGGCATTTTATCTAATTTTATGTGGTACATAAGGGATTTTGCGTCACTCAGCAAGGTGAAACTCCTTCCGAACAGATATTCTCTGAAGTGTTGTAAGGATGCGTGTATAGCTAGCAATTCTAGCTTTATTGCAGGATAACGCTTCTCTGCCGGGTTCACAGGTCTTGAATAAAATTCGATAACATGATCGACTCCATTTACCCTTTGCATCAAAATACTACTAATTCCCTTACCTGAGCCATCCGTAGTTAAAACAAACGGGTTTACTTCATCAAGCTGTCTTACAACTGGTTCTTTAAAAATTGCATTTTTTAATTTTTCAAAAGCTTTTCTACATTCATTATTCCACTCGAACCTAACATTCTTTTTTGTCAAATTTACCAACGGTTCTGCAATTTGTGCATAATTTTTTATCAGACCTCTAAAATAGTTTGTTGTCCCAAGAAAGCTTTTTACTTGTTTAACCGTTTGGGGTTGTTTGAAATTTTGCACTTTTGCACAGTTTTTTATTGATGGGCTTATACCATTCGCATTTACTTTATATCCTAAAAATTCAATTTGCGATTTGCATATCTGTAACTTCGCCGGGTCGAGTGTTAAATTATTTTCTTTCAATCTTTGGAAAACAATTTTGATTTTCTCTAACATTTCGTCGTTATTTTGTGCGCATATGACTAAGTCATCTAAGTAAAAGTATATTTTTAACTCTGATAGATCTCCTAACACTTTGTTCATTAAAAGTTGAAAATATGCTCCTGAGTTTTTAAGACCAAACGGAATTCTTTTAGGATTAAAATTTCCCATAAAAGTTGTGAACGTTAAGGCCTTTCTATCTTGTTTTCTTAGTTCGATCTGAAAAAACGCCGCCTTCAAATCCATAACTGTATAAATTTTACTACCAGCGATATTTTGTAATATATCCTTCACCTTTGGTAAGTTTATTGGCAAAAGTGGTAAATACGCGTTTATGGCCCTATAATCAATAGCAAGTCTATATTTAGGTTCTTCATTTGGTTTACTTGGTTTCTTTACAAGAATAATGGGACTAGCGTACGTGCTTTGTGAACTTTCAATAATGTCGTTTTCCAATAATTCCCTAATTTCTTTTTGCGCAATTTCTCGTACTGCTCTCGGAATTGGGTATGGTCGACTCTGAATAGGATAATTGTGCATAAGTTCGATTTTCGGTACTATTGCTGATGTTTTACCTAGGGTAGCATATGACTTTGAAAAAACCTCTGTATTGGTCATCATTAATGCAATAACTTTATTTCTATCTTCCTTATTTAAGTGCTGTACTTGAAAATCGTCTGGAGATATTTCTTTCTTTCTTAATTCCCGAATTTGTTGATAATCTGTTTTATTTAAATTTTGAATATTATTAATTTCCAACGTGGGTTTACTGCTTTTATTTTTTGTATCAACAATTTCGATTTGTTCTGTTATTATACCCACGTTCATGTTTTTATTAAGTGTAATTTGGCAATTTTTTTCATTGTATAACAACATTCTAATCTTATTTTTATTTTCTATACTTTGGATCGCTTCCTCCGTGATTAATGTTCTTGCCATTTTTATTGGAGAAAATAAAACATCCTGTCCCTCATTTAATTCCTGTGACAAAATCAATTGGACTATTTCTGACTCCCCTGGCTTTAATGTTATTTTTCTTTTCAATTTAGCGAAAATCTGCTTTTCCTCTTTCTTTTTAACATTCTTATTCTTATTACTTTCATTAGAACTTGGTAACCATTTTTCATCATTTACATTATCGCGAGTGCTACAATTTTGCATATTAGCGTTTTTTCTATCGTTATCGCTTTCATTATCCTCGCTTATTCTACCTTCATTCTCATTATTGAATTCATTACAACAATTATTTATTTCCTCATATTCGTCGTCATCATTATCATCGCTTATTCTATCTTCATTCTCATTATTGGATTCATTATAACAACTATTTATTTCCTCATATTCGTCGTCATCAGTATTATAATTTTCATAATTACTATTATATCTATTTTCATCGCGACTTCCCTGGCTTTGTGGTTTTTGTTTTGAATTCTGTATTGGGTTTGTATTTTCACTTTTATACAATTTAATCGCAGTATTCCCAAATTGTACTTCGTTATCTTTTGTATTTAAAATTGCTTTATGTGAGGATAAAAAGTCGTAGCCTAAAAGCATTTTATATTGCCCCTGAAAGTTCTGTTTTGTCACGAAAAAATAATTTTTGCATGCCTTTTCCCCAATTCTAAATGAAAATTGAATGCAATTTAAAAATTCTATATTTTCTTTAGTAAACGTCTGAAGTATTACTCTTCTGGTTATGTATTTTATTTTTACATTTCTATTCTGTTTTAGTTTTTGAAATGTTTCCAAATCTATAATACTAACTTGAGCCCCACTATCAATTACACTTATTATTTTTATTCCTTTGCAATCTATTTCTACCATCGGTAATTGTGGGCTAGATACGTTTTCACATTCGCTTGAAAGGATACTTTTGGTATCATATTTTGCTTTATCATTATTTTCATAATATTGTCCTCTCTCCAAATTTGTATAGTTTTGCCAGTCATCTCCATTTTTGTTATTTCTATATGTTTGTGAACCGAATTTATTTATTTCTCTGGAATTTGTACGATTCGTTCCTTGGTCCCAAATTCCAGCTCTTAGTTTAAATTACTATTATTATTGTTTCTCTCATATGTGTTTGATCTTATATTTCTTCCGTTGCGCCCCCTAAAATTTCCTCTTATACTTTGCCTCTCTCTATTTTCTACGTTGGTTTCTAATTGATCGTAATAATTTCTTTGATCATTATTATTTCCTTGATATTCCCTATTATTTCTATTATATCCTCCTCGTTCAAAATTTCTGCGATTTTTGTTTCTGTTTCCTCTGATATAATTTGTTTGCTCCAACCCATATTGCTGATAATTCATTCGTTTGGGATTCCTTGCAAATGCAGTATTACACTCATTGTACCAGCAATCTGAGAAATAATGTCCATTTTTTCCGCACCCTATGCAAAAAACAGCTCGTTCCATGGATTGATTTGGTATATTTTGCAATTTTAATTTATTAATTTCTAAAGTCAAATCTTGAACCTGTGTTGTAAGTAACATTTCTTTCAGTTCGTTATGTGATTCTTCTGGAGTCCTATCATTAAGAATTATTTCAAACAGTTCGGCATCTTTTATGGCATCTTCAAACCGCTGCGGATCTTTTTTCTTCACTTCAATTGCCAAATCAGGGCGTAATGCGCTAATGAATTTTCCCAACATTATTTTATTGGTTATTTTCTCTACCTCTCCATCTGTTGTATCCTTAAGGTTCAAAAATTTACGCGCTGCGTTTTTTATTTTTAGCACAAGCTCGTCCACTGACATATCAGGCGTTTGTTTTATTTTATTGAAAGCGTCCTGTTCTTGCGTTATCGTTATTCTGTTTGAAAATTTATTTATTAGTAATATTTTTATTTTATCAAACTCCTTTTCGTTTTGTAATTCAGGGTTTTGAATTAAAAACTGCATAGCCTTATCTTTTAATCTGGTTTTAATGATAGCCACTTTATGCTCTTCCCAGGTAACACACATACGGTATTATAACCGTTGATAAACCGTTTATACGTTATATTTTCGTATGTGTTATACGATAAACGGTAATACATCGGTTATAATACCGTTATGAGTAAACGGTATATAAAAATACCGTATATCATACGTATGAATTACCGTGTATGAACATACCGTATGTAGAAATACCGTTTTAAATACGTATGTATTACTGTTTATTTTACATTAAAATAACCGTTTTTATTACGTTAAAAATACCAATTTATCATACGTAAAAATAACCATTAACGCTCCCCTCTCGCTCAAATCCTCTTTCAGCTTTGTTCTCGAACCCTTTTCCCAAAGGCATTTTTATGTATTACCGTTTAAAATACATTATAAATACCGTTTATCATACGTTATAAATACCGTTTATATTACATTAAAATTACCATTTTTCATACGTAAAAATAACCATTAACGCTCCCCCTTGCTCAAATCCTCTTTCAGCTTTGTTCTCGAACCCTTTTCCCCAAGGCATTTTCATGTATTCCTTCTTGTTATCTTCACCCTCCCAAGCTCTAACCCCGCCGTGACGTCACGCAGTTCTGGAAGCTTCCAGAACGGACTCATTTCTACCTCAGGGGACGAAGCCATAAGCTTTGTGCATCTGGCAACACTGAGTGCAGTAATCATTCTTTACGTTTCCCGCCATGGTTTGTAGCACAGAAAGGTTTGTATCTTGAACTTTATTTTCCCGTGTTAGGTTAGTGTTAGGTTAACATGTTGCTTAATTTATATAACTTATTTAATTATATTTAGCTTTAACTTTTATTTTATTTTATATATCTTCCTAGCTTTGTTGTATGTATGCACATATTGCTTTAAAAGCAAACGGGAAAAGTGCATGCATCGTGGTATGTGCATCCATGCTCGCATTTAATACTATCTAAGCGGAGATTAAATGAAAACGTGGTCCGAGATTGCATTTGTTGTCATGCATGCATGTTTATTTCAAATATTGTAAAATCAGAAATTATTCTTTTACATGTTTTTATGTATTTTAAACTTAAAGATGGTATAACTTAAATTTTAAACTTAACTTAGATTTTAAACTTAAAGATGGTAATAGGCTGAAAATGCAGAACGCTTAATTTTCCTGTACCGTAACTTACCTCCAACTTTGATTACAAAGAATAATTAGTTTGTTTTTAAACAATATTTCATATATGGTGTAAAACTTAAGAAATTAAAATACTGCCAAATTGAATATTCATCCAAGGGTCATTCCGTGTCAAATCAACCAATGATCTGAACCTTGACATCATGGAAAATGATAATTTTTGGTACAATAGTAGTACCAGTGAAGCTGACAAAAACTGTAAATATTAGATTTTTTGGGCTCTTAGTTTTCAGTTATTGACTTTCTTAAAAGCGAAATTTGGCAAAAAAAAAAAGTATTTGACCTAGAGATCTCAAATTGGTGTCATTTTTTTTTTCTTTTAATGGGTCTTAATTTGATATGACTATGCTATTCTCTAAAAACAATTTCTCTTTTAGTTTGTAATTATTTTAGAAACTCCAATTTTAAAAAAGAGTTAAATACCATAATCATGTTGTATATCAAATTAAGGTCCATCGAAAACAAAAGACTGCACTAATTTGAACTCTCTTGGTCAAATAGTTTTTGATCTACCACTGTTTAAAGATTTCAAAACTTTACCAGATTTGGCTTTTTTAAAAAAGTGAATAACTGAAAATCTAAAAGCGCAAAAAATATGAAATTTTACGGTGTTTTTAAACTTTACTGGTACTATCACTGTACCAAAAATGATCAATTTTTTAGATATCAAGGTTCAAACCATTAAGTGATTTGACACAAAATGACATACATTTAGTACATAACTCATTAGCCAGTTTTTTCATACATTCAGCCCACATATGTTCTCAATTTTTACAATTTGCTACACACTTAATATTCAGGATGGCCACTCAACCGGGAAAAGTCAGGGAATTTTGTGAAAATTCTGTTTTTTTTTTTTTTTTAATTCTAGTTGTCCTTATAAAAACAGGACTGCCCAGTTTGTATGCCATTTTCGAAAAATTTCGCCAAGTATTATGCTGTACTCGTAACTTCTAAATAAAGGCTGCCATGTGTCCATTTGATTCCGTATAAAAACAAAAATGCAGAGTTTGTGCTCCATTTTGGACAACTGTTGCCAAGAATATTATATACATTTTACAATATTTTTTCTATTTTAATGACATTCTTTTGACATTGCTGAATTGACATTAATTATTCAATGGCTGTAGCTTGTTACAGTGTAGTTTTTGCATATCTTTAATGTCTGTCATTGTGAACAATTTGCAATGCCCATATTTAAGGACATCAGTTTAGACTATTTCTTTTTATTTCTTCAGGGAAAAAAAACATTAAATTCTTTTAAATATTTCAGTAGTTCAATTTTGCTGCATTTACATGTATTTTTTATTAAAAATGTCAAAATTTATTTGTAAAAACAAAAAATGTGTATTTTTTCTCCTGATTTAATATAACTTTTTTTTTAATAGTGGAGTAATTGTTAAGATTCTTTAATCAAATTTGTAACTAAATAGGGATGTGCACGCATTTTATGTTAAAATTACTGGTCTGGAATTTCTTTTCAATTCACCTGGAAAAGTCAGGGAATTTCAATGTGTCTGAAGAGTGGCCACCCTGATATTTCACATGCCACTCAATATAATTTTATATTTACAATTATAATTACAAAACGTTCAAGAACTTTTAAAATAAGTTCTTCTCCAAACTGAGTGAAGATAATTTCATTTCTTCCTTGCTCAAGAGTACAAACTCTCCCAGTTGCAGTAACAGGCTCTACTTTTTGCAAAATGGTCTCACCTGGCACATTCAATACGTCACTCGGTTGAGGATGAAAGTAAGAAAAGGTCCCTTAGGATGTAGGAAGCTTACTTTATAGTCGCTCGTAACATTATTCTTCTCAAGAATACATGCAAGCCACAAAGATCCTTTATAGACTATATAGTGCCAAATCCAGATTCAATTTTTACTAAATTAGTTTGTGTAATATAGTCGAATGCTGTCACACGTTCAGTAAACCGGTGTTCACTACAGTAATAATGCTTAACAAGAAGCCAATTTTCAGAAATTGGGTAAAAAGAATGAAGTTTTTGAGTACAGCACAGTTGATGAGTATGAAGAAGTTAAAGAAATACTGTCGCCACAGTTGAATGACTTTAAGGCAATCATGGGTACTCAAAAACTTCATTCTTTCTACCCAATTTCTGAAAATATACTTCATGTTAAGCATAATTACTGTAGTGAACACCAATTTACTGAACGTGTGACAGCATTAGACTATATTACACCAACTAATTAAGCAAAAATTGAATCTGGATTTGTCACTATACTCTATAAAGGATCTTGGTAGCTTGCATGTATTCTTGAAAAGACGAGCGACTATATAGTTAGCTTCCTACATCCTAAAGGACCTTCTTTCTTTTATCCTCAACCAAGTGACGTATTGAATATTTGAATGTGCTAGGTGAGACCATTTCGCAAAAAGTAGAGCCTGATACTGCAACTGGGAGAGTTTGTACTCTTGAGCAAGGAAGAGATGAAATTGTCTTCACTTGTTTGGAGAAGTACTTATTTTAAAAGTTCTTGAAAAGTAACGTTTTGTAACTGATTGTAAATACAAAATTAAATTTTGAGTGACATATGTGAAATATTAAGTGTGTAGCAAATTGTTAAAATTGAAAAGAACATATGTGGGCTGAATGTTTGAAACAACTGGTTAATGAGTTATGTACTAAGTATATGTTATTCCGTGTCCAATTAATGGTTTGAACCTTGATACCTCAGAAATCGATCATTTTTGGTACAGTGATAGTACCAGTAAAGTTTACAAAAACTGTAAAATTTCAGATTTTGGGGGCTTTTAGATTTTCAGTTATTTACTTTTATTAAAGACATTAAGGGACTATTTGTGTGCCAAATTTCATAGTCGGTCGTTAAGGGGTTCCTATGGAAATTAAATTTTTTGTAATTTAGCTAATTTCACTTATAGTTTAATACAAAAAAAAAATAATTTTCATAGGAACCCATTGGCTTCCCATTATGAAACTTGGCATACAAGTAGTCCATAAAGCATATATTTTTTTTTCAAAAAAATTAAAAGGGGTGTTTTTGAGATTTAAAAAAAAAAAATTTGAAGCTTTTCAAAAGATTCAAATTTGAAATAGCATAGTCATGTTATATATCAAATTAAGACTCATTAAAAGCAAAAGAAAATAACACTAATTTAAGCTCTCTAGGTTAAATAGTAAGTCTCATTTATAAGCATTTAAAAAACGATATTTCGGTATAATTTTTTTAAATACATGATTTGGAAGAATTAAAAAAAAATATATACTAGGAAGAAATTTTAAAATAATATGCTACTTAGGACAAATTTTAAAAAAAAGTTGATACTGGGGTGAAATGTTAAAAAACACAATACTAAATTAAAATAATTTGATACTTTTAAGAAAATAAAAAAAAATACCTGGAAGAAGTTAAAAAAGCCTTATACTTAAAAGAAAATAAACATGATACGTACAAGAAATAAAAACACAATTCTGGGAATTTTTTTAAAAACATTAAACACAATATTATATTTCATAATGTAGTAGATTATAATTTTTGCAATTTTTAGAAATAATTGTGAAACAGTTTGTGTTCTGTGTATCTAGAAACATGTTCTACTTGGGCTCTGTGCCCTTACTCACTGTTTTCACTCTTAAAAATCATCACAGTTGCATGATACCACCATTGATCAGAGATGTGTAGTTTTAGCATGCTAAATTAAAATTTAAAATAGCCTATAATTGTAATTTAAAATAGCCTATAAACTTAATTACAATATTATTAATATTGTTTTTTTTATATATTTTTAGTATTGAAGTTTACTTTTAAAAAATTAACTCTTTAAAAATTGCAAAAATGTTTTAAGTATTATGTGTTTTAATATATCCCAAAATTTTATTCTGTATTTTTAAGTTATTTTCAATTTAAAATAGCTTATCTTTTAGATTTAAAATTATATTTCATAATGTAGTAGATTATAATTTTTGCAATATTTAGAAATAATTAGAATTAAAAATATATTTAAATATAAACTGAAAATAAAGGAAAAAAACATTTTTGCATTAAAATTATTGTATTAACAATATATAATATAAATTAAAATAAAAATTTTATTACATATGAACAGAGTGATTCTATAGTATTGTGAATTTTGCATATATGACACATTTGATATATCGTATCTTTGTAAAAATATGATTTAGATGAATGTATTTTAAATTTTAAAGATACTGTTTCAGATTGTGTTGATTTCAAATTTATAAATTCAAGTACATTATTGAAATCAACACAATCTGAAAATTTGACATCTATTATAAAAATATATTCACCTGACTCAATATGTTTGTTTTACAAAGATGCATAAAACTTTGTAAATATCATGTCTGCAACATGCACTATTCTGTAGAGTTGTCCAATGTGTGATAAATATGTATATAAACACGTAATAAATACGTGTAGAAACACAATATAAACACGTAATAAATACGTGTAGAAACACAATATAAACATGTAATAAATACATGTAGAAACACAATATAAATATGTATGGGAATACATTATAAATGCGTATGGGAACGCATAAATACATATGGGAACACGTTATAAACATGTATGTGGATATACGTAAGAAACACGTATGTGAATATACGTAATATACACGTATATGATATGTAATAAACATGTATCTGGATACGTAATAATAACGTATGTGGATATACGTAATATACACGTATGTGATACGTAATTAACATGTATCTGGATACGTAATAACACATGTGGATATACATAATAATAACGTATGTGGATACGTAATATACACGTATGTAGATACGTAATAATAATGTATGTGGGTATACGTAATAATAACGTATGTGGATATACGTAATAATAACGTATATGGATACGTAATAAACACGTATGTGCATATACGTAATAATAACGTATGTGAATATACGTAATATTAACGTATAAGGATACGTAATAATAATGTATAAGGATACGTAATAATAACCTTTTTTATAACGGTTGGTATACCGTATTCTAACGTACCATTTTTGCGTAATAATTACGTATGGCCTGACACGTAAAGATTACGTATTGCTTGATACGTAAGAATTACGTATTTGTGCTACCTGGGTTCCTTCCAACTTGCTAACTCCGCTAATTCATCAAATTGTTTTATAAAGAAATTTATATCTTCCTCCTTACTCCCACTAAATAATGGCAGGATCTGCATTACTGGAATATCCATATTTTTATTATTTCTATCCAATTTACTATAATTTTTATTTGATATTTTTGAATCTTCTTTCAAACTTGAACTCCTTGTTATAATTGAACTTTTCACCACTTTTTTAACTGGTCCCATTCCTATATCCCATTTTTCTAATTATACCTTTGATCTCATTTAAAAGAACCATTTTTTCCATTTCATTGATAAAACTTTACATAATCATACATATAACATAAGGAGAAATGAGAATTGTGCACAATATTTTCACAATCATCTATGTCGCCACCAGTTGTCCAACCTTATCAATATTTATTTTTTATTATTATTATTCCTTTTATTTTTATTAATTTCATAAATCCTTATTTTATTCCCGTTACTGCTAAAGTCACGAGCACCAAATGTGCCGATTATTAATTTTGTTGATTAAAATTAATATTGTCAAAAAATGCATTTTACATTAAATTAATTATTTATTAGTATATTAATTATACATGTAATCTGTTCTAAAACTTACTGCTGTGTACATTGCGTTGGTGGCCGCAAAACCCACCTATTTCTGTGCTTAACGGGATACTAAGTTAACAAACTAAAAATTAAGGTTAATAGTAAAGGAACAAACATTTATTTATCACATACTCAATTTACACTCTTTAGTTTTACAAATTAAATAAATATCACAATAGTGGAATACACCTCAATGGTAGTTCGGGGGGTGTAATGCCAGATGAATTGATATTTGGTTGGAGCACGTGGTGGGATGCATTAATTAGCTTTTCCTTAAAAACACAAATTTAGACAAAGAGGTTATCCTCATATAGTTTAATTGTACGGTACCTGATCTTCTTTCATATAACTTGGGTAACACCGATGCTTTGTCACACTTTACACTTGCAATACCAGATGAACATGAGCTCTCCTTCGAATTCCTATATCAGAGACGCACGCACAACTCTTAACTCTGCTACCGTCGCTTCTTCTTGACTAGTCTAACTCCAACAGCCTGCCTTGACCAATTCTGACTCCCACTTCGAGCAACTCTCACTTATATCCCTTTCTCGGTCGGCGGTCCACGTGCTGAAATCTAGAGCTGAGGGCTAATCCGTAGACATGGCGTCGCCGTCTCGGTTGCCGCCAAACGGCTTAACGTGGTATGTAAACATGGGCGTGGTATGTAAGATATGGGGCCACCTGTATATTATCGCCCATCTGCTTAGCGTGGGGATAATCCGCCCGCATTCCTGGTTCCATTATTTTTTAATCCTTCCAAATATTTATTACTTTACATTTCTGGCATTACACGTCATATTTGCATTCTCAAGTCCACTTTAGTAATTCAGATATGCCTTTGACAAAAATATCGTTGCGCTAACCCATAAAGGGAAACCCAAAAGTAAGCCATATTTGTAAAGGCAAAACGGCGTACCACGAGACACTTCCTTTTGCCATCTTTTCCTTCTTTCTGAAAAAAAAAATCAATATATTTCTCTGGGAACAAATTTCAAGGAAAACTATTTTCCATTCAAAACTCGCCAAGATAAGCGCCAATACGTAGGACGTGCTTAAAAGCTAGTTCAACCACACCGAGCACTTTCTTGCATCATTCATTACATTCCAAACAGCCTTTTTCGGACAACCGTAGAATATGATGAATAACAAACTCTTAATTCAATAAGTTATGAATTGCAGTCCCTTCATTAAATAGCCGAGATACCATCGGAGCAAAGGCACTTCATAAAATAATCATGTGACTTCGGCATTTATCTAGCAAAAGGGAGGGGGGCAGAACCTCATTTTCACCCCTTTGCCGCCATTAACGTGACAGATGGGCCGGCGTATGGCGTTTTTTGTACCAAGTTTATGGGCCATCAAAGAAGCACATGGAAATATATTTCGATGTTTGTGCCGTGCGAAATAGTTTGATATGATTTTGAACATATTACCAATCTGAGTGTGATTTTGGTAGGGCAAAAAAATCGGCGTGGCAGCACATGACTTTCCCTACAGACTTAATTTTTTTTCCCTTTCACTACATAAACAAACGTATTTTCCTTGCAACCACATAAGTTTTGGTGCGCAAGCAAAAACAATTACAATTGTACTAGAATTAAACAATATAACGTGTAGTTCCCAAATATGTTTTTTTGCTGTTTTGTTTAACTCAATCCATGCTTATATTTCCAACACCAACTCGATACTTTGAAAATAAATGCAATAAAACATTTCCTCTTTTTTTTTCTGCAGTAAACAATTTCATTTAGAATAGAGAACGTTATACATAATATCAAAACCATCTATGCATCTAATCAAACAAATTATCATTGTAGTGAGCGGTAAAGGACAAGGCGAATGCTCATCGATATAACAGTGAGTGAGTTTTCTCGTTTTCATTGACTTCTAAAGCATTTTGGCTAGAAGATAAATCGACTAATTCATTTTGAATAGAAGCTAATTATTCCAATGAGACAGATATTTAAATTTATCCTTCGCACAAGGCAAATCATTACTTTGTTTTGCACTGAAACGAGGTAAATGATAATTTTACGAAAAAGACAGTTCTATAGAACAGAATAATCGAGATGAACATGTTACAATGAAATTATATGTAGATATTTCAAAAAAGAATAACAAAAAAGATAAATTTATTAATACATACATAAAATCAACATATTTTAAACATATGAATTTTACTAATATTGAATGGGAGAAAAGGTAGTTTATGAACCTGGAAATAATTTAAACTAGTTGAATTATAAAAGCTGACTGATTATATTGCAGCAGGTCCGCCGTAATTCCCCCCCTCCCCCAAAAAAAGCTTTTTTAGTAATTGCAAAGGTATATTAAACTAAGAAGATGGGTCCCCATGGTTTCGCGGGCCCGAATAATTCGCCTACTTTACCTAACGTCGAGAACGGCCCTGATTAAGATTTGAATTCTTTACTAAGTTCATTTATGAAATATTTGAGAAATAAAATTTTATATTTGCATTAGATTTAGTCTTAACATAATCTTGATTATCTACAATAAAAAGATACATTGAGTAGGAAAGATGAGCCCCCAGATGTTTGCGTGTACACAGCATTTACCTACTTCGACCATGGTGCAAAACGGTCCTGGGTAAAACAGATCCAAGCATAGTCACCGTAGCTTAAAATAAACCCCTAGGACAGTTTTCTTCTTTTGCTTTGTCGGTTATTCACGTACATGGGAATTAATTCGATTAGAACCGGGACCAACAGTTATAGTTTTTTTTTCTCTCTCTCTCTTACCCGGAATTCAAATTAAGCACAAATCTCAGTTGTCAAATGACTAGAGCTTTGGCCTTTGATTAAAGGAAGGCCAAAGCTCTGAACATTCGGCCACGAAGCGCTAGCTGATGATGCTAAAGTTTTACGCTGGCGGTCGAATTCCCTTGATGAAAGGCTTGGTAATTTTAAAATAAAAAATTTGATGTGGGCAGCACATGACTTTCCCTGCAGACACAAATTCATTTTTTCTTTATATATTTAATAATTCATTCAATTGAGTTTAATTGCACAGCATAACACTATATTTGCATTTTTAATTCAATTTGTTTTTTTATTTCGTAATTGGACATTTTTCCGAAACCGGAGTAACAAAAATGTAAGAAATCTCAAATATCTTGAGAACGGTTCGTCCTAAAGTAATGGAGTTGGTCATATTCTTTTCTTCGTCAAAAATTGCGTATAAAACAAGCATTTAATTGATATATTTGAGCATACGTAGTCTTTTCTTCAGATTTTAGCGATTTTTGCGGGCCATTTCGTAAAATAAGCCAGGATGTTCTTTTCCGAATCGTACCAAAGTAAAATCTAATCAGCACCAGAGTATTCCACAAGTAACTTATCTACCAAATTTTGTGAAATTTGGTCAATTAGTATTTCAGCTAAAGTGATTACATGAGATTTTTTGCGGGCCATTTCGCAAAAAAAAGTAGGATTCTTTTTTCCGAATCGTACCAAAAACTATTCAGCACCAAGGTCACACCCAAGTGACTTACTTACCAAATTTTATGAATTTCGGTCCATTAGTTTTTTAGTTATAGTGGATACATATATTGTACAGACAGACAGACACACACACGTCACGCTAAAAATAGTTTTTCCGTATTCTAGAGGTCCCAAAATGTGTAGATTCCTCGAAAACTCGAGTTGCGATTTTTGGTATGATTCAAATACTTTCCCTATACATTCACAGGTATTGCAGGGAAAGTAAAAATCTGATGTGGGCAGCACATCTCTTTTCCCTGCAGACTTATATTAACGTTCTCTTTATTTTAATTAAATTTATTTAACTTTTAATTCAATTTTCGTTCTCATTCGGTAACCGGACTTATTTTCAAAGGTGGGGTGGAAAAATACGAAAAAAACTATTATATCTCGAGAACGGCTAGTCCTAGTGTAATGGGGTTGGTCTTATTCTTTTCTTCTTTAAAAATTACGCATTAAACAAGCATTTAATGGATATATTTGAGCATACGTAGCTTTTTAGTTTAGATTTTGGCAATTTTTGCGGGCCATTCTACAAAAAAAGGCAGGTTATTTTTTTCTGAATCGTGCCAAAATCTGATCAGCACCAGGGTGACCTTTACGTGACTCATCTACCGAATTTTGTGAAATTCGGACCATTAGTTTTTCAGCTAGAGTGGATACAAACTTTTGCGGGCCATTTCGCAAAAAAAGGCGGGTTCTTTTATTCCGAATCGTACCCAAAACTAATCAGCAGCCCCGCCCACAAGTGACTTACCTACAAAATTTTGTGAAATTCGGTCCATTAGTTTTTTAGTTATAGTGGATACAAAATCTGCACAGACAGACAGACAGACAGACAGACACACAGACACACAGACAGACAGACACACAGACAGACAGACAGACACACAGACACACACACAGACGTCACGCTAAAAATGGTTTTTTCGTATTCTAGAGGTCTCGAAACGTGTAGATCCGTCGAAAACTCGAGTTGTGATTTTCGGCATGATTCCAATACTTTCCCTATACATTACCATGTATTGCAGGGAAAGTAAAAACTCGAGTTGTGATTTTCGGCATGATTCCAATACTTTCCCTATACATTACCATGTATTGCAGGGAAAGTAAAAAATCTGATGTGGGCAGCACATGGCTTTCCCTGCAGACTCAAATTCATATTTTCTTTATTTCTTAAATAATTCATTAAATTGAGTTTAATTGCACCAAATAACACTAAATTTGCATTTTTAATTCAATTTTTTTTTATTTGGTAATTGGACATTTTTCCGAAATCGGCGTAACAAAAATGCAAGAAATCTCAAATATCTTGAGAACGGTTAGTCCTAAAGTATAATGGAATGTCTTATATTCTTTTCCTCGTCAAAAATTGGGTATAAATCAAGAATTTAATTGATGCATTTGATAATACGTGGTTTTTTTTTTTAGATTTTGGCTATTTTTGCGGGCCATTTTGTAAAAAAAGACAGGTTGTTCTTTTCCGAATCGCACCAAAATCTAATCAGCACCAGAGTATCCCACAAGTAACTTATCTACCAAATTTTGTGAAATTTAGTCAATTAGTATTGTAGCTAGAGTGCATATATGAAATTTTTGCGGGCCATTTCGTAAAAAAGGCAGGTTGTTCTTTTCGGAATCGTACCAAAATCTAATCAGCACCAGAGTATCCTACTAGTAACTTATTTCCCAAATTTTGTGAAATTTGGTCAATTAGTATTTTAGCTAGAGTGGATACACGACATTTTTATGGGCCATTTCGCAAAAAAAGGCGAATTCTGTTTTTACGAATCCTACTAAAAACTAATCAGCACCAGGATCTCACACAAGTGACTCACCTACCAAAATTTATGAAAATCGGTCCATTAGTTTTTTAGTTAGAGTGGATACATAGATTGCATAGACAGACAGACAGACAGACACACACACAGACGTCACGCTAAATAGTTTTGTCGTATTCTAGAGGTCTCGAAACGTGTAGATCCGTCGAAAACTCGAGTTGCGATTTTCAACATGATTCCAATACTTTCCCTATATATTACCATGTATTGCAGGGGAAATAAACGTGACAGTTTATTGGGTAATAACCTATATTGATTGATTGCTTGCTTTCGTATACGAGCCTTAAGATAGAAAACTGTATGTTGACTGCAAGCATTTTTTGTACGAAAAGCCCTTCTCTGCGTCAGCCTGTATATTTGCCTCACTTGTCGGCATATTTTTGTGTTGACTTAAAATTTTTTAGAAAATATCGCCAAATTGAAGGCAATTCAATAAATTTGATAATTCCTATCGCTTTGTGGGAATTATTAATTTAATATTATTGATTCAAAATAGAGAATTTTAATGCTCGTGGTATACAGGTATGTTTCGTTGGGGGTGGTATAGTAATTACATTTTGAGAGTCGTATGATACTCAATTACATTGATACAACGAAGTGCGCAGTTCAGAGGAAGTCATTAACTTAACTTTATGAACCCCCATCTAGTAATAGGATAAACATCTAGTTAAAGTCATAAATTACAAGAATAACACAGATTTCGAGACCGCTGAGCATAATGGTACCGACCTGATGTGAGACGCCAGTGAAATAACATCCTGAAGACGTTACTTTCGACCTAGACTAACCACGGGGCATTCAGAATGCAAATAAAACATCATTAGGGCATCCTGTGGAAACCCCAGGCCGTCCGACTCGTCCAGAGGACTTGAGTAACAAAGTGGACGACCGGGAAGGTTTAGGGCATCCTGTGTCATTTTACAAATAAAATAAAGATAACAAAAAATATATATATGAAGGATACTTCATATGGTAGCAAATGGTGTGTTTTCGTCGATTTTGACAAAACTATTATAGATTTTTATTCTCTTTTGCGCACTTATTTCGTACAGTCATGCGAATTTTTAGGAAACCGGAAGTGACGCCTCCAGAATCGAAAATTCTTAGTGAATCAACAACCCCTCTGGAATTCGATGCTGAATCCGTATCAGTCATCATCTGAGCTCTGTCTATAACGAATTCTTAGAAACAGTGCTTCAGGGAAATTTCTTAAAACGAAATTGAAAACGCAACCGAAGAGAAAGCTTTTAGTGAACCTCCCTACTACCTGTGCAATTCGATGCTGCATCCATACCTGTCATCATTTGAGCTCTATCTACAGACAATCTTATAAAACAGATGTTTCAAGTAAAATGAAATGCTTTGAACCGGAAATGGAAATTCTTAATGAACCCCCCTTCCCCTCCGGAATTTGATACTAAATCCAAATCCATTATTATCTGAGTTACATCTGTAACATATCCTGAGAAATAGATATTTCACGGGGAAATTTTTTTTCGCAAAAAACTATAATGCGGCAACATCTTGTCCACTAATAACTACAAAATACTGTTCTAAACTGCGTCAAATAACATATCATCGCCGTTTCAATCAAATTCTTAACCTCTCTCTCGCTTTGCATAACCTCATTCTTAACTAAAATTATCAGTACAACCTGATACACATCGCTCGGCTGTCTCATCCCCATTAAAAGTACACCGATAACATCATGGATGCTTGGGCGACATCAAATATGCATGCAGCGATGCTTCGATAAATCTCACGGGGGGGGGAGTGCCCAATACTTTCTTGCTCATTACTGATCATTACCGTGACAGATCGCCGGACAGTCATGACAGTCGCCTTCTTGATAAGCAGCTATTAATGCGTGCGTGCAACAGGACACCTTGTTTGGATAACAAGGTCGGAATCAAGTATTTTTAAAACTTTATCAAAACAGGTGGGTGAGTTCTTTTTGCACACATTGATGTAGAATGTTCTGTACGGAGAATGAAGGGTAGTCTACATTCTACAGGTTGGACCAGAGTTGTCTTCAGAATTTTTTTTCTGGGGGGGGGGGGGGGGGTAATTTAGCCGTTTATCGACTTTCGGTGTGAAAAAGAAGTTGCAGAACAAAGATTTTTTTAAGACTTTCAATTCGAGTCGTTTGTAATTAAATTAGTGTAATTTAATATAAAATCTGTAGGATTAGATTTTCGTCAAACGAGTGTCACTTATGTACAAGTGGATCGAACATATTTTTCTACTTAAGGTAGATCTCCCGTGTCCCTGACACCATCTAAATATTTCTTTTTCTTTTTTTCTAACATGATTATCCACTCTACCCGAAGGCGTAAGGTACCTTCTTGGACGGCCGGGAAAATGGATATCAATCTAGACCGGAACCCAATGGAGGTGGCGACCACAGGGACCTTACCATCTTTCCCTCTCGGATGGATTTTCGGACCTACAAATTTATCGTGCCCACACCCTGCGTGAACACGAGGATAGTTTTGAGCAGCGCCGAGAATCGAACACGAAATTACCGCGTACTCGTGAGTTTGTTTAACTGTTTATGATTTTGTTTAATTTCAAATCAAAAATAGAAACATATATATAAAAAAAAAATTGCATATTAACGTCTTATACATAATGCCATTCGCTTCTACATAAAAAAAAATTAAGTAAAATATATTTATTTTAACATAACTATATTTAAAATTTTCGAATAAAACAAATTAAGAAAGAAAGCTTCACCTGGTACGCTCACCCCGAAAATTAACAAGCCTCTGAAGTTCATCCAATGAAATAATCGTACCAAATTTCATCCGATTCGTAAAACACTGTATAGAAATTACCCACTGCCTCGAAAGAAACATATAAATGGTTACCGTTTATTAAATAATGTTATCTGATAACAAAAAATAATAATGATTCATTTCACTGCCCACATCGATACGACATATCGTGCAAAATGTAATCGATTCCACTGAATCGTAAAAACTTCCAACCAATAATTTCGAAGCAAATAATTCAGGCGTAAATACAGATACACAGACATAAATATAAATGTATACGCAGAGCGTGCTTTCTGCTCCCCCAAATTAGCCCGTTCTTTCGAAAATCGGATTTGTAAAACCACGGATGGTAACAGAATGAAAAAATATATTTTTTCCAGTTTAACAAGAGGATTATATGCTCCTACCCCGAGCAGAAAATGTCGGATTATGGCTTACCTCTTTCTCTCTGCACTGAATACAATTTATTTTCCCTGGAGAGAGAAAAAAAAGAGGGAAAAATGGAGTATATTTATTCCCTACATCTCAAAAGAGCTTCAAGATCGCAATTTTTTTCTTATTTTTAAAACTTAATGAGCTTCGAACGGTGAATGCTGTTCAACCAATTGCGTTAAACGATTATTCGATGTATATATATTTTTATTATTATTATTATTCGAAGAATCGCAAGGAATATGCAATAAAAAAAAATTTTTTTTTCCCCTCCCATTTTCCAGGGATAGAACGGGATGGTACTTAAACCTCGCCGCGGGTGAAGTTATATAAAATTCTGAATGTATTTTCTGTCTCGTTCCAACAGGCAAAAGAAGCTTACTTCAGTGGTATTAAAATATGGCGAAAATAGACTATCGAGAGACAACGCTTGTTACTTTGCATCAAACTTTATATTCGGGATGGATTGTTAGAAATAACAATGGGTAAATTCGGCGTTTTGCTCAGATGACATGATTAGGTACAGGATTTATTTGTTTGTTGCCAGGCGTCTCTGTAAAGTAAATTCCAATTTGTGTAGAAAAACTACTCATTCATAGAATAACTAAACTCTCTTCTACATTCCGCATTTTATGAAATCCTACTTCTGAATTGCAGTACATTTGCCTATGTGAACAAGATGATTGTAAGCTAAATTTTGTTTTTTTCCACGAATAATTTTCGCAATCTTCTTACATAATAAATGATTATGTTTGTATGTGTGTGTCGTAATCGGACTTTGTAATTTGATTTTTTCATTTATCTCGCTTTGTGGACAAGTTTGTTATCCTAATTTTTTAAATTCTCTGATAATGTAATTACTTTTCGTATTTTACTCGGGCGTTGCTTACTTTTTTCCATCGGGCATGGTCACTTTACTATAGATATAGACACTAGATATACTATAGATATAGACTATAGATAAGCACAATCAATGATTTTTCCTTTCAAAGTTCATGGGCTGCTTAAAGATGTTTCTAGAAATCCTGTATATAACCTTGTGAAAAACAAATCTTTTTCAAACCCATTTATTTTCATATATTACAGCCGATTGAGCTTACTTGTGTGATTAAACTTTATTTCTATTTCTCAAATAGAAATCCTTGAACTACTTACAGTTACACATCCGAAAAATATAAGATTTGAAACCGCGGCTTATCTTTACTAGATCCAAATATAATGCGTAAGGATCAATCCGCATTTCTCCCTGTACCCTTTTCTCTTCCAATCTTATCTAAAACCATCAACGACTCGTAACAAATTTAATAGAAGGATTTCCAAATTCGAAAATGCACCCACTATCTATCTATCGTAAGCTGGATACATAAACCTATTCCCCTCCATCTACTTCCTCTGGCTACTTTCTCCGAGCTGCAGATGTGTTTAAAAAATATTCCATACCATTTAATTCCGGAATTTGATTCCTCTCTTGTTAAAGCCTACAGTTCTCGCCTTTTATATCCCCATTGCCATTATGCGGGGTGTCGAATCCCCTTTTTTTTCCCTCCAAAAGGTCCCTCTTTTGTGGATTCTATTTTTTCAAATCTCTGGATCCCCCAGATTTGTACCCCATCACAATGGACCTGATCCTGCGCGACGCAAAATTCTTTAACATCTATTGGAAACGCCATTATGCTGGATTTTCATCGAATATTGCTCGATCTCGCGGAAGTTTGTGCCCGGTTGGCGTTGTCCGAGCAAAAGGATGGAAAGATGGATGGGGAAAGGGGGGGGGGGGAGATGAAGGATGGACAAGAGATCCCGGACGCTAAATGGATTTCCTCCTTTTCCTCCCATGAATTTCAGAAACGCCCAGATTTTTAGAGAATTTTCAAACTAATGGTAATCATACAATTTTTCTTTGCAACAAAACTGTCTGTGTTATTTACGAGTTATTCCGAAGGGGAGATGAATAACATGAAGCCATATATGTCATATGTAGAATTGAGCACGGTTTGGGGTATATGTCTTATTCAGCGAATTGTGCGATTTATGCTGAAACGGAGTTTTGGGTATGTTTTAAATAAAATATACATATGAAAAATTACACGTGTAGGAAAAGTATAATTCACTGTGTTAAGATAACTGTTATATTTAATAGGAAGGAGAGAAATGTCATAGGATAGAACAATGGGGTGTTATATATTACCTAGTTCTATATACACTATATATTTTTTAAATACACAGCATGGTAGCTTTTACCACAAGTTTGCAAGAGTGACTTGCAAATCAGCCCTCTGATTCGGAATTTTTACATAGGGCACAAATTTTTAAATAACTGGGCAATCATTCTGGAGTATTTCTACTATATACTGGTAAGATAAAAAAAAAAGTACTGGCCTTGAACCATCCGTCAACAGATGAGCCCGGTGCAATTCAACGTACAGTTCTGTGACAAAATGGAGAGTGTACAAAAAACAGATGTTCACATTCTGGTGCATTACTTTTTGAAAATTATTTTCATATAAAGTACAGCAAAAAAGCCATGTTGATGATTTGTAGCCGAAACATGGTTCGAGCAAGAATCTATAAATAAGTATTTAACCTTTTAGAAATTCTACTTTATATACACTGTGTTAATTTCTTAATGTTCAATCATTATAAAAATAAAAGTGGAATAAGAAGGCATGAGAGATGTATCAAAATGAATACCCCCCCCCCCCCCCACACACACACACACACACAATTATCCAAATCAAGCCGAAAAATATATCAAAATATACAAAAAAAAAATCAGATCACACCCGATTAGTAGAAGCACAAACTTACAGCTGTATAAAGTACCTATAAGACATACCTTAATCTATGTTTCAAAAACATGTGCTATCATAGGGCATAGTGAGTACTGGCCTTCAACGATCTTTATATTTTTGAGAGAAACATTTTGAGCAGCATATTATTTTTGGTGGAATTGAAAATTATAATATTTGAGGAAGAAAACACAATTTTGAACCTTGCAGATAATTTTGAACTTTGTAATAATGATTATTATTTAATCAAATACGTTAAAATTAGCAGAATTAAATGGGCTAGAAATTGCTAGAAATTTTTATCATTTGCTAGAAATAAATAACAACCGAACTACAAAGAAAATATGTATATCCACATCGGGAAAAGACAAAGAAGACCTAACATGATATGAATTGATTGTTAGGACAAGGACATTCAGGTGTTACATATAAGAAATTGGAGAAGCATTGCTCCAAAGGCGATCGCAAAGGGCTGTCGAGCCATTTATGATTATGATACAACAGTAAATCCACAGATAATTTTATCATAACCAAATTTTTTAAAGCATAATCTTAAGGTCTAGTGTTGTAAGTACTTCAGTATTCCAAAAGAAAATTATGAAGAAAAGCAGTTTCTCTAGCATTATTTAATATGCAACTGAAAGTCAAAGCAAATATAACTTATCATAAATCGATTACAAATTCAGATATCTAAAACACCAATCTAATCTAAATATCTAAATTTAAAGTTTTTAGAAGTTAAACAATCCCGATACCTTCAAGATAAATGCACGCCAATCTTCTTTTACTAGGATATAAGTAATGGATAAAATAATTCCATAGAAGCCACTGTCTACAAAAATAACGACCCATTGTTGCCCAAAATTGAAAAGACAAATTCTATGTATTCCCCAGCTGTTCATGTAATTTTGAATTTTTCTTAAGAGAAGGCTGAAGGTTGAAAAGTAAACCCCTACGGTCTGATGTCATGTTCGAATTTTGCATTAACTGTAGAACTCTGGCGATCTAAATATTGACAGGAAGTGATTGAGTCGAAATACATATTATTATTTTAAGTATTTAGTTATCTATATCAAATTATTATTTTAGCCTGTCAAAGACAGGGAGTTTAACATTCTTAAAATATTAAACTGCACCTTTTATTTAATGAGTTTCATTTTGCTTAACAATGTATGGTACTCGAAAACAGTTGTTTAAATTGAAAATTGGCCAGGTTAGGTTCTGCCATGTGGTTGAGTTTTAATCCCAGCGGAGGGCTTCCATGGGTGCTTCGTAAGGGTTCTGAGAGATTTAAACCCTCCTCCTCCCATTTTTTTAACTCCGGAAGAAATATCGAATATCCGGCTTCATTAAGTTCGGTCCAGTGGTCAATATTATAAATGTGCAAAGATGCAGTTTTTAAGCCAATTAAGGGACACTTAAGGGTCTGGAAATACATTTAAAAAAATCTGATGTGGGCAACACATGACTTTCCTTATATAATGTAATGAATTTGCTACTTTTACAATAAAAAAATAGGTTTTTCTTATAGTAGATACTAATATTCTTTCCAAGATATTGAATTTTCGACAATTAATCGTCATTTTCATTGATTTAGCGTCATTTTTATCCATTTGGCGAGATTTTCGTTAATTTGGCAACATTTCAAAAAAGTCGCCAAGTTGGCGACATTCCGCCAAATTCGTCGCCAAAATCTCGCTAAGCGTTATGCACTAAGAAATAAGTTATTCTTACAGCAGATAAATAAATGACTATTGGCGTTCAAATACAAAAGTATTATTCAAAGTATCTTTTTTCATGAATGGAACGAGCTAGATCCACGAGAATGATGTCACTCAATTTATCGCATGGTATTACACATGAAAAGTGAACATGTTTCTCAATAGGAAATATTTTTATTTTATTTTATATGACTTTTTGATATTTTTTTTAAATGTACAATATCTCGAGAACGGTTCATGTTAGCGTTCTAAAATCTATGTCAATCGTTTTCTAATGAAAAATTACATAAGAAATGTCTATTTGCGTAACTTTATTAGTGGTTTTGATTTTTTGACGATTTTTTCAAAATTTCATTTGAAAATTTAGGGGGGTTCTGAACATTCGATTGCGTATAAAAACAATAGGCTTCCAGTGTTTACGGATTGTGATTTTTGTACCAAATTTCGTTCGAATCGGTCCATTCGTTCGTCGGTTATCGTCTCCACACGCACACACACACACACACACACACACACATGCACACACACACACACACACATGCACACACATACACACACACACAGACATCACTTCAAAAATGTTTGATTCGTGATCAGGGATGCTTGAAACGTGCTCTCCCGTCGAAAACTCAAATTCGAATTTTCGACCCCGTCACAATACTTTCCTTATACATTATGTATATAAGGAAAGTAATAAACTATAATGCTTGCCCCAGGGGGTGGGGGGTGGAAATCCGACTACGTTAGGTTTTGTCCAATTGTTGTTACTATAAATGAGTAAAGATTCCGCCCTCTAAGTCACAAGGGGGCTTCTAAATGATCTGAAAAGACAAAAATACGTTAAATATGTTAGGCAATTATACATATATTTGATAAGGTTTTTTTTACAAATAAAGATTCAAATCGACAAATCAATTTCCCACCTTCTACACTGTCAAAAGTTCTCGCCTGTCAGTTCATTATAAATCTGTCTCAAAACTTGTAAATATGAAGAACACCGATAAAAAAATATCGTTTCTCAAACTAAGAACAAGAGCCAACAACCAACAAGCATTTCCCGTTATGGTCAGACCATCATTAATGCAGGCCTCGCAAGGTTAAGGAATCCCTAAATCCCCCTGATAAATGCAAGCAGATCTTTTTCCTCCGAGAATATGAAGGACGGGAAGTCAGGATGATTCGATGTTAGCCACTGCCCTGATAAATATAAGGACTGACCGTCGTCCATAATTGAAAAGACAAGCTCCCTGTATTCCCCAGCTGCTGGGCTAATTTAGGATTTCCGTGGGAGGAGGAGGCTACCTCATGTATATCTGATACCTTGTTTGAATTTTGCATTAGGTATAGATAACTGGCAGTCATCTCTTTGACAGACAGCGATTGGGTCAACTTTTACATATTTGTTGTGGGGATGGATAACGCAGGACATAAGATGTATCTCTTGCGTATTTGTGCCATTGTGATTTTAATTTTAACCTTTCGTAACGCATACCAAATATTATCACGTGAATAGTCATATATCTTAATTTTTTTAACACATACAAAAAAACCTACATTATAGACCGTATTTTCATATTATTTTTAATTCTATTCAATGTAAGACATTTCTATTCAGTTTCTTTGCTTATTTATAAATTTCATTGACTTATTTTTTTACTGTTATCTACATTCTATGAGTGTAAAACATAAACCACGTTCGTTAGTACAACTGATCAAAAAACCACTCCCGAGATAAACATTTTCTGAAAATGAATGCTGAAACAAATAGAATCCCCATATATTAATGCTAATACAAAACAAATATTAAATTTACACTTTAAATAATGAAATAGTTAAAAAAAAATATCCATTAACTTTCAAAATCAGTAGATGTTCACTGCTTAATGTCACTTTTGCGGCAGACAGAGATACCGGTGACTATCAAGAATTGTGGGAGGGACTTAAATGAACAAATAATAGTAGTGGTCGAAGTCCTCTGCGCGCTGAATTTAATTTAAAGTAAAATAAAATATATTAATATTGTACTTTATGCAACAGAGAACGTTACGAAAAATTAAAATATAGATGATATTTAGTAAAGTAATTATTAATTTGGTGGAGTTTATTTTTGTATTACAATTATTGTTTCTACTAATACTTCAACCTAAATTTTTCTTAAATTAAATTAAATATAAATGGCTATTTCACATTTTTACTAGTGAAAACAACACAGTCTAGGATGCATATTTATGAATACTTCACTTAATTAAAATATTTCTGTGTGCCCTTCGGCAGAACTATGTCCACGCAAGACGCAATTTTTGAAATGCACTACATACGGAAATAATACAAAACTTATAGAACAAGCTCAATTTTGAATCGAAATGGGAAATACATGGTGTTAAATTAAGAGGGATCAAACAAACAATCGTTTTCATAAATTTGCAAATTTAAAATAATAACAATTTAGAACAAGAAAGATCAATTATGCTTAAAGTATTGATTATGAAACACTTTCCAACTTCGATGCAATTTTATTTAAGCATCTCTAAAATGCAATACATTCCTAAGTATTATTTTAAAACTTATCACAATACTACATTAATTTATTATATTTGAAAACTTAAACCTTCATCGAAAAAAATGAACTTCATTCAAATGACGGCATTGAAATATAAATTGCCTGTTTAAACATCTGTAAAATGCGATACATTCCTTGGTAATATTTTTTAAAATCATCATAATACTACAATAATTTATTATATTTGAAAACTTCATCGTAAACAACTGACATTTATTCAAATGACGTCATAGAAAAAATAACACGCCTGGCTCTCTCTATAAAAGCAGCATTTCATTCATAATATTTTCCCAATCATCAGGATATCGCAAAAGTCAGAATTTAATTGAATTTGTTTTTCTCCCTATATTAAATAATTTTTAATTAAAAGACTACTTAATATATTTTACTGAAAATTTTTTTATATATTTTATGGAACAATTTGAATATTACTTAAAATTTTCGAAGCAATTTGTGAATTTTAAATCCGCTTAAGAAATGTTTGAAAAATTAGGTCCCTTAGGGCTCAATATATTTCATTTTTTCAATCCGGGTTCAATCCAAAACTAATTGGGTGATATTATTCATTTATATTCCCGTAGGTCCTACAGACCGTCTGAACTACATACTAAAATTCCATTTCGATTAAGTCATTTTTACGGCAGTTATCGTGATAACGGACAGACAGACAGAATGACCAAGTCATAAACCCTTTTCAACTTTGTTGTAAAGTGTTAAAAATTACAAAGCAACCCAATACTCCTGCTGCATCTGTTACCAACTGCATTGTGCATTAGTATGAGATAATAAAGGTGCATTCTAAAAGCTTCGAGAATAAATTTTAGATACATTTCTTTTTCCCATGTGCTTCACGCTCAGTTTCATAAGAATCCCAGATCATAGCTCAGGGTAGAGAAGAAAAGATCTCATAAGTTATGTATACCAGTTATGTCTGCGTCTAAATATTATGAGACCAGGACAGAAGGACGATAAAACTTGGAACAGCCAACCAAGTAACAAGTGACCCACATATATTATGGAAGAAGCAAGACCCCATCAAGATTTTATATTCCCCCGACACTGGAATTCGTAAATTTATTTTAGGAGTTTGGGCAATGCTGAAACAAGGTCAACTGCAATTCGTCTTGACATTTTCTAAGGGCATTTTGCTTCAATTATTTATCCGATGAACTGTACAGATATATAAAATTTCCAAAAATAATGCTACGACTAGGTTGTTTTTATATATTTACTGGCCTTTATTTCTCATAACTACGGGTTTAGAAAGTTCAGACATTTTTGCTGATATTAAACAGAATGGTGCTGATTGGATTTTAGTAAGATTCGGGTTAAAGATTCGGGTTTAAGATTCGGGTTTTAGTAAGATTCGGCCTGCGTTTTTTGCACAATGGTCAGCAAAAATTGCATGTATTCACTATAAATAAAGAAGTAATTGACCAAATTACACAAAATTTGGTAGATAAGTCTCTTGTGAGTCATCCTGGTGCTAATTAGATTTTAGTACGATTTGGAAAAACCCTACTTTTTTTTACAAAATGGTCCGCAAATTGTCAATATCTAAAATAAAAGAATACACATACTCAAATGTATATGCTTGTTTTAGGTGTAACTTTTGACAATAAAAATATAAGACATACCCCATTACTACAGGACTGGCCGTTCTGGGGATATTTTAGTTTTTTTTTTTTTTTGCTTTTTTTCGCATTTTTGCAATTCTACCTTTGAAAATATGTCAAGTTGCCAAATAAAAACAAAAATTTCAGTAAAAGTGTAAATTCAGTGTTATTTTGAACAATTAAACTTAATTTAATGAATTATTAAAGAAATAAAGAGAAAGTGAATTTGGATCTGTAGGGAAAGTCATCTGCTGCCCAAATCAAATTTTTTGATTTCATATGATGACCTACGAAAAATCTTTCAGTTTCGGGGACATTTCTCTTTTCGAAAATTGGAAGGTTTGCGATTTAAAATAAAATTCCAATAAATGAATTAGAAATACAGAAGAGTCTCGAATATCCAAGGTCTGATTATCAGAGGTTCCGTAGTATCCGACTTAACTCTTATTTTCACTGATTCATCACATTTTTAACACTTTACAACATAGTTGAAAAGTGTTTATGACTTTGTTCATTCTGTCTGTCTGTCCGTTAGCACGATAACTGCCGTAAAAATGACTTTATCAAAATGAAATTTTAGTATGTTTTTCAGACGGTATGTGGGACCTATGGGAATATAAATAAATAATATCACTCAATTAGTTTTTTATTGAACCCGGGTTGAAAAAATGAAATACATTAAAATTCACAAATTGCTTCGAAATTTTTAGGAAATATTCACATTATCCCATAAAATATATAAAAAAATTTCAGTAAAATATGTTAAGTAGTTTTTTATTTAAAAATTATTTAATATAGGGAAAAAAACAAATTCAATAAAATTCTGATTTTTGGGATATCCTCCAGAAAGAAAAAAGAGATATATTATATAATAAATATCTTTCCAAAAGTTTAATAATTTTGTATATGAGAGAGGCTTCATATTTTAAAATAAATTTGGTAGATAACAATTTTTCAAATTTTTTTTTAATTTATATAATTCTTCATGATATACTTATTTGATGGTATTTTTAATGCACTTTCCTACGTCCTAGGGAGTTAAAATTTGATACACAGCTTAAATTTGTTGAACATTTTATTTTACAAAAATTTGGTGGATCTTTAAATATAGATCCTATATTTTTTTCGAAATGGCCTGCAAATAATCCCCGTTCACTTCTATAAATCATTGTTGTAATATTGTTAAAAATTCTAATGTGGGCAGCACATGTCTTTCCCTGCAGACTCATATTCACATTCTCTTTATTTCTTCAATATTAATTTGAGTTTATCTGCACAAAATAACAGCCATAGTTATTTTAAATGACTTTGAATTTGCACGGTAAACTTGAATTTGGTTCTCATTTGATAGCTGGACTTATTGTCAAAGGTGACGTAACGAAAACGCGAAAAAACTAGAATATCTCAAGAACGACTAGACCTAGAGTAATGGGGTTAGTCTCATTCTTTTTGTTGTCAAAAATCACGTATAAAATAGGAATTTAATTGATATAATTGAGCACACGTAGTCTTTTATTTTTATATTTAACGATTTTTGCGGGCCATTTCGCAAAAAAAGCCTGTTCCTTTTTCCCGAATCGTACTAGAATAACCTACAAATGATTTATATACCAAATTTTGTTAAATTTGGTATATAAATCACTTGTAGGTTATTGAAATATTATACACCAAATTTTGTCAAATTTGTTGAATTAGTTTTTAGCTAGAGTGGATAAAGGCAATTTCTGCCGGCCATTTCGCAAAGGAAATAGATTCTTTTATTACGAATCGTACTATAATCTAATGAACATCAGGGTTTCCCACAAAAAACATACCTACTAAATTTTATGAAATTCGGTCCATCAGTTTTTCAGTTAGAGTGGATGCAATATCCTCACAGACACACAGAAACACACACAGATACATCCTTACACACACAGACGTCTTCTTAAAAATAGTTTTTTCGTATTCTAGAAGTCCCAAAACGTGTAGATCCTTCGAAAATTCGAGTTCCGATCTTCGGCACGATTCCAATACTTTGAATACATACACACACATACATATATTATCTATGTATCTGTGTATTATCTGTATATCTAAATTCCGTGCCTACACAATTACAATAGTTGCGATTTTAAATGATCCCTAAACTTTTATTATTTCTTCAACGAAGCCTAATTTTAACTGCAGAATGCAAATATCTCAAGCGATTGTAAGGTGAGTTACATAAGAATTGCTGAATTTTTTTCGCACAAAATTATTTAGCTCTGGAGTCTGGAATACAAGTTATATGATTTGTATTTCGATACAGTTTTAAATATTTAAGTATAATAAATTACTTTAGTACTGTGATAATGTAAAAGATATCACCACTGAATGTATCACATTTTAGAAATTTTTAAATAAAATTGCATTTCAGTTGGAAAGTGTTTCTTAATCAATGCTTATGCATGATTGATCTTTCTTGTTTTTAATAAAGTTGAAACATCAACTCTTGCGAAGTCCTGATTTTTTTTTCACTGAAACCGAGGAAGAAATTGATGATAATCTAGTAAAAAAATGTTCCAGTTTTAAAACCTATTACTGTAAAAGATAAAGATTGGATGAGTGGCGATGGGCAACAGGAAATGATCGATTGCATGATTATAAGTTTAGTAAGTGAGGAAAAGCAAGTGAGTGGAGAAGAGGATATGTATCCAGAAGGTTCTAGGATTTTGCGTCCGGCAGGCACAAATGTGACTAAAGATGCACTGAAATGCATCAAACAGCATGATGAGAGTACACCAAGTACGCTCTAAATAAATAAACATACATATGTATTTATTGTATTTATTCTCGTTCTTAAAGTACATATTCTCTTCTGCCAGGAAGAGAGGAAGGAGATCCTAGAGGGGAGGGGCACATTGCCTCACATACCGGTGCTAAACTGTACAGTGCAGTATATGAAGCTTTTTCCATATTAACAGAGTCTTCTCCGAACTGTCCCTGATCCATATTTGCTCGGTCAATCGGAACTCTACTGTAATTCTAAAATTTGTAAGCAATGCATTCATTTTACAGACATATCAAAATCTTCTCCAATTACTGTATGGGTTTTCTCTCTATATTAAAAGTAGCTGCCGCCGCCGCTGTTTGACAAATTTCTCGGTTCTACAGATTCTTTGCTTTGTACCGCAAAAACAATTGCATATAGAAATATAAAATCTAGTACACTTGTAGAAAAAGCTTTGGGGAATATGCTGAAATAAATCGTTTTTTGATATATATTGTCTCTCTATATTAAAAAGAAGTAGCCGCTGTTAACAAAATTTCTCGTTTCTCGACATTCTTTGCTTCATACTGCAAAAACTATTGCATATAACAATATGAAATTTGGTACACTTGTAGAAAAAACTTTGGGAAATACGCTGAAATAAACCGTTTTTTGATATATATTGCAGTTTAAGAAATATTTAATGTCAAAAACAAAATATTTGAGCTGCGAGTTTGCATCCTGGATAGACTAACAATAGCAAGACCACAAATTTTTGCAGCTACCTACATGGGGGAATTTTTGCAGGACGGAGCCCCTTTTTTTATTTTCGATGTAGTTTTTGAGACATTTTACTTTTATGCACTTCTGAAGTGAACTTTTTTTTTTTTTTTGTATCGGCACGTCTAGCGAATTCTCTGTCTCGTACCGTGAAAACTATAGCATACAGAAATATGAAATTTGGTACATTTATAGATAAATAATAGGGTAATACAGTGAAATAAACCGTTTATCGATTTAAACTTTAGTTTGGCATGAAATAGCTCACGAATTAAGATCAGTATCAAGGAATTCAGTTTTGGGATTTCCTGGGCTATGAAAAATCCCTTCTTTTACCTTCTGCGCAAGATAGGTAGAGATAGAAAAAGGGATTTTTTTAAGTAGAAGTTTTAGGAGAGATAGGTATGAAGTGAGCTCTGCGAGCGCAGCGAGTTGGAGGCGAAGCCTCTCGAAGGGGGTTGTCGAAGAGTAGCGATAAAAAAAACGTTTTTGTTAGCATCTATGCTTGACAAGAAGCAGCAAAGATAAATCTTAAAAACTAAAAAAGCAAGTGACTGAAACAAGTTGGTTGGAGGGATAATATCTTCTTACGACAGCACCCAAAATTTTATTAGCAGGAGCAAATTGAGTAAGATCGAAAAAAAAATTATCTGGGACATAAGTGCATTGGACACTTAAATGGTCCAGGACGAAACGTGACTAGTTATTATCTCAACGAAATAACAACACCTTATTTCTGAATATATTAGATCTTGCCTCAAATTTGCAGATTATTGCTTGAGAAATGGACGCTGGTAAAGGGATACATTAAACCTTTTGCATAGGCCGTGATTGAATCCCTCCCTCTTTCTCTGATTGAATTTTCTCATGAATAACGATGAATGTAAATTATTCTTTTGTTCGCCACGAGGAGTGTAATGTATTACTCCGCGGTCTATCATCGGGGTCACCTGCTCACGCCTTGAACTTGGCCTCTGCGTCAGGTATTGGTTTCATAAAAGCAAAAATGTCTGATACGAGCAAAACCTAATGTCTTCTATGGACTAACAGCTTCTGTTTTCTTATTGGCATTTATTGAGATGAGTTTATATATATATATATATATATATAAATTCCCAAATAGGACAAGTAGCAATGTACTCGTAAAATTTCTAGATAAGTGACGGAAGTAACGGCCGGGGGGAGTTGCGACTCCCAACACTCCGGTTAAAGCTTTTTTTCCACCATGGCATACGCTCCCGGTAGCCGATACTCCCTACACTATTTTCTTCATGACTCTTATAAAACCGTAAAAAATTACATACATACATATACACTTTCAATAACTTGTAAAAATCCAAATGTTTACTATAATACGCTAAAACAAACCAAAAAGGACACACTATAAAAATATAACAATTAATTTAAAATACTAATGTATGAAATCACTTCACACGTGGTTATTTAATATCCCAATATCAATATATTCAAAAAATAATGTTTGAAATCCAAGTCAGAGAGGTTATATTTAAAAATTTGGATACAAGACCAATTGGCAACACTATCGCCATATAAATACAATTGTATGAATTTACTTCACTCGTGGTTATTTAATACTTTAAAATCAATATATTCAAGACTAATGAAATCCAAGTCCGAGAAGTTATTTTAAAATTGGATATAAGACCTATTAACAACATTATTGCCATAAAAATACCAATGAATGAAATTAATTCACTCGTGGTTATTTAATCCTTTAAAAACTATATATTCAAAAACTAATGTTTGCAATACAAGTCAGAGTGTTTTTTTTTTTTTAAATATGGATGCAAGACCTATTGGCAGCATTATCGCCATATAAATACTGATGTATGAAATTACTTCGCTCATGATAATTTAATACTTTAAAAACAATATATTCAAGACTAATGAAATCCAAGTCAGAGAAGTTATTTTTGAAAATTGGATACAAGACCTATTGACATCATTATCGCCATATAAATCCTAATGTATGAAATTACTTCACACGTGATTATTTAATACTTTAAAATCAATATATTCAAGACTAATGGCATCCCAGTCAGAGAGGTTATATTTAATTATTGGATACAAGACCAATTGTAGCATTTTTTCAAGTTTTATATTGTATATATATATTGTCGCTCAAAATTTGTAAAAATAAATACATATTTAAAATTGTACGAAATTTACAACATGTGAATGGCGTTTCTTCGAATAAGTGAAAAGCTCCAATGATTAGCTTTATTGGTGTTCTAACGTAAAATCGTGCATGAAATTACAATATTTTATTAACTAAATCATTAATATGTTTCTTATTTCCGTAAACTATTTAAAAAAAGATAGTTCAATCATGCATAAAGCATTGATTATGAAACACTTTCCAACTTCAATGCAATTTCATTTAAACATCTCTAAAATGCGATACATTCCTCGGTAATATTTTAAAAATTATCACAATACAATATTAATTTATTATATTTGAAAACTTAAAAGTTCATCGAAAAAATGAACTTCATTCAAATGACGTCAATTAAATATAAATCGCCTGGCTTCTCGATAATGTTTTCAACATTATCATAATACTACAATAATTTATTATATTTGAAAACTTCATCAAAAACAATTGAAATTCATTCAAATGACGTCATAGAAAAAATAACACGCCTGGCTCTCTCTATAAAAGCAGCATTTCATTCATAAGCATTTTCCCATTCATTTCATTCATCACAATACTATAAAAACTTATTTTATTTAAAAGCTTAAGACCATGGAGTTACAAGTAATTAAAGTCTATGCTTAAAACTTCATCGAAAAAAATCATCCTCCTCTCTGTAAAATCAATGAATATTTCATTCATATCAGCTATGCAGACTCCATGAGCTAAATAATTTTGCGTTAAAGAAATATAGCAATTCGTATACACTCATTCTACATATTTTGCTGCTTACATTTTACATAAGTGAAAATTAGGCTTCGTTGTAGACATAATAAAATTTGGATGATCATTTAAACTCAAATATATTGTAATTGCGTTGTTTTAGTATGTAGATGCACAGAATTTAAGCAAAAATAAAGCGGTTTCAGGACGGATACAACACTCAATATGAATTACAAAGAACTTTAAAAATCACGATTTTGAGACACAAGTCAGTGATGTTTTTCTTTTGTTTCTGCAGAGCGCATTCCCCATAAATGTAGTATAGTGCATTAGAACTAAGCAGTCTCATATAAAAACATATTTACTTGCAAAACAAATATTTAATCAGTGTAATATTTTACTCCATGGATAAACTTCTAAAACTGAAATTATAAGAAGACAAACGAAACCCTGCTGCATATGTCAGCAACTAAAGGTCGTATTGCGGCAAAATCGTAATTTGTGGGGTATCGATTTTCTCAAAAACTAGAGCCAATTTGGCAAAAGTAATTAGATTTTTGGATTCAGCACCCCCCCAAAATACCTTAATCGTTCACATATCCTTGGCAACTAAAAAAAAGTGTTTTTTCGTTGGCCTGTGTTACTTTTCAATGATAAAACTAAAAACACTTCGTTTAAAGCAATATTCAACAAAAATAGTAGTGTCTATCGGTTTTGAAGGTAAGAAATAGCCTTCTTCGTCAGGACAAACAGGAAGCGCAAATTTCATTTATCAAAGCAAGATCGGCAGCTGATGTTAGAACAATAAACGCGACTGAAGTAGGGAAAGGAGATTGTTAACGGTTCGATGTCAAAAAAGCAAGGAGGAAGGAATAAGAAGTAAATACACTATGAATGAACGGTAAAATACCAAAGAAGAAAGTAAAACTACGAATGTAAGTGTATTTAATTAAAAATAGCAACTAACCGGCATGTGAAGTTACACGAGTCGCTCAAATCATCTGAAAAAAATAACAATTCATAAAAAAAAAAATTACAAAAAATTAGTAGAACAGAAAATGCGGGACTAACTTCGGCAAAAAGAGCTAAATTCGTCAATAAATACTTCAGAAAATAACAAAAAATCAGAAAACAGGTAGGAAAATATCGAAGAATAAAGGAAGGACGCTATATCGAAATATTAAACCAACATTTTTCTGGCAATCGAGAAGAAAAGACAATCATCATTAATAAGGTAGTTTATAACAACAGCTTTTTAACAATATCCTATAGAATAATAATATTGATAAGCCCATCGAATTTCAATGAAATCGAATTAAAAGATACCTCCCATTTATGCTACTATTTTTCATAATGTTCAAATTTATTAATCCATAGAGAATATTATATATCGGACATATAAGTTTCTTTTTTCTGACATATCAGGGTTTTTTTCTGGCATATCAGTTTTTACAAAGTCCTATGCCTTTCTCTGAATATACGTCTTTATAATAAATCATAAAACCCGTATATTCAATAATTCATTTTTTACTGTTCAGACTTTCCACTGCTACCGATCTTCAGTTATTAATTATCGCTTCTAACGACCACCTGTACAGCCCCGTCTTTAACAGGTGATATATAAATATTAATTATAGAAAAATAAACCCGCGGGATCTTAGAGAAGAATATGACTGAAGATTCATAATCAGCAAAATGTATTCCTGCTTAGTGTCTTCGATGCATAATTTATGGCGTACTTCTTCTCACTTGCATATCCAAATTAGAGGGTTATTTTTGCCATTTAGAAAATTATATGTATAAATAGGCTTACTATACGTCCCGTTTTGACCGGGATTATCCCGGTTTAAAGGTACGTTCCGAAGTTTCGGCCGGTTTGTCTTTTTGTCCTGGTTTGAAATTTATATTTTGGAATAAAATTTTAGTGGGAGAGAGCAATTCTTATGACGAAGGGAGCGTAATGTTGCACTGGGTACAATTGAAGCAGCTGCAAAAATTTGAGTACAATTGAAGCAGCTGCAAAAATTTGAGTACAATTGAAGCAGCTGCAGAAAAAAATTAATGAAACACTTGTGAATTCTGTTATAAACGTAAATGTGATGAAGTGGTGATTTTTAAAACATTCTCGTTTACGAACTGTGACACACAGAGAATAATGAAAATTAACTGTGAAGAAAAACAAAATCTGAAAAGATTCTGATTTTGAAGAATTTCAAGGATAAAAAAATATTAATATCAAATTTCAGCCTAGTAATGGGAGTACCAAATACTTGAGCTGCTGTTTAATAGGAGTTCTTCATCAAAAACAATGTTTGGCTTGAAGAATTGGGTAGAATTGCTGAATTAACTAGGTCTAATGCAGGTATAATGTTAAATCAAATGTTCTGTTCTGTAAAATACACATAGATCTAGAATGTTCAAATTTAAAAAAAAAAAAAAGTGAAAAACGGCATATATTCCATTGAAATGTTCACACTAGCAATAAGTATATGAATGATCGAAATTAAATTATTAATGCTTTATGTTATTTAAAATTATTTAAAAAAGGAAAAACGGTATATATTCCATTAAAATGTTCACACTAGCAACAAGTATACGAATGATCGAAATTCACTGATTAATGTTTTATGTTTCAATTTTGTTTTCCTGTATTTAATACATAATTTTATTTATGTAATTTTTTTTTATTTTGTCCCTGTTTGGAAAACAGTTAATATGGTAAGCCCATGTACGAGTATAAATTAACTAATATACATGGCGTCGTCCGAGTCAACATTTACTGAACTTTGATTACGTTTTTATCGGTTCAAATAACACTTTTGAGAAAAGTTACTGAAATTTGGCAAGAATGGTTTTTATTCATATATATACTATTCTATCAAAAACGCCCACCTTTGATTAAAATACAATTATTCAATTTATTTAGCACAAATGTATGCGTACAATATCTTTCCCGGTATTTTTAGTTCCCGTAAGTATTCGCCTAATTTATCCGATGTACTTTTTTTGCCGAAACGTGATTTTAAGAATAAAAATTATTAACTACGAAAACCCGACCGTCCAAACAGTTACCTTACACCTTTCTGGTAGGTCGGACGGTCTGGGTTTCAACAACAACATCAACCCCATGTAAGTTGTAACATGGACGGCAAATGTATGAAAACATAAATTAATTCTTATCAACTATCTCAAGAGTTTGGGTTTCAGAGCCAAAAAAAAAGCAGTTTACTTTTGTAAAGTTATCTACAACTTTCTTGACTTTAAGACGAATTGATAGTTATAGGATATTTTGAACATAAATGAGAATTCTTGAATTTTATAAGTAATAGATGTTTTAAAATATTGATATAGATGAATTTACTAAATAGTGCTGTAAATATTTTGTTCAAATCTTTACAGTACTAAATGACACTGTAAAGATTCGTCTACATCACAGCTAGGATTTAGCAAACAAAGACGGGAGTATGACCGACTGGGGGGGGGGGGGATAATAGTGTTAGATTTTGTCTGATTTAATGTTGAATCTCCAAATACCTTTTTAGTTACTGAAATAGAAAATAGGATACAAACATAGAGGTCAAAAATAATGAACCCAAACTAATTCCTACGATTTAACTAATGGAAGGGGTGTATATTCCCCCTCCTCTTTTATGCAATTGGTCTATTCTAACTTTAAAATCTAGATCGTATGTTAAATTAATGTTGAATTCGTAAATGCGGGAGGCTGGCAAGATGTAGATACGCAAAAATGCCGAATTTCGGCCTGCACTCTAATTACACTAACTGTAATTTTGTTACCTTCAAGTCGGACGTTTCCGTAAATCACAATTTATATCATTTCAAACCCTGTTAATCTCTCCCATATATTTGTGGCCCTTTTTTCGTCTGTTGTGCCATGCTTTCGGTTGGCTGAATGGTAGACGTACAGCCCTGACTTTTTGTTAATAAACCTCATTAAGGTCAAATTGTGGCGTCTGTGTGAAATGAAATTAAATTACATGCAAGTTCATTTTTAAATAAATTCTTTATATATTTATTTCTTAAACAAAAGAGGAAACTCTAAAAATATACATGCATTTTTTCCAACCAGCTTTGAAAATCTTAGTTATGGATAGTTTAATATGATTTTTCAAAACTATTTTTTAAAAGAGCTAAATTTTTCTCAAATTATTTTAAAGGTATATCCAACATCAGAAATATTGTCTTTTGCAAACTTCCATTTCTCCAAAGACTTCATTACATCATTAGTCACAAGAAAAGAATGGCAAAAAATAAATCCCATTCCTTAAACGGGAGGACAAAAATGGGTAATTACCCAAGAACAGTTTTATTGGCGGTATTTTAACTATTCGATGCCGCATACGGCGCTATTCAATACATGGGGGGGGGGGGGGGATTTTTTTTTATCGCCGTCAGACAATTGAAATTGAAGCAGTTATTGTACGTATTTTTCTAGAACAATTCTGCTCCAAGTGATATTTTTTTTTTCATTCTACGCCCGTTAAGAGGGGAGAGTAACTATGACATTAATTGTTATAAACATGTTTCTGGATCATTGTTATGCAGTTATTTGCTTCGACGTGCTTTGCTTTGGAGAGGACGTTAACTATTGCATTGCTTAAGTTTCTCGTTCTGTGGTGAGTAAAATATTTAGATTTGCTGGTTCACTGTTTTTGTGGTTTGTAAAGATCTTTTGACGTGGATAACATCTGTGATTGGGATAAATTTGAAACAATTTATACTTGTTTTGTCGGAAATAAAAGTCATTAATAAATATGCAAAAATAATTTCAATTTTTTACTATTTTGAATATTTTTTTTTTCGAAAAAAAATAAAACGTTTTTGCTTCACTTTGCTTACTTTTACTCGAAATACCTTCAAAACTTTAAAATACAGATACAAACAGTAAGCGACAAAAATAATCGAGTAAAACCATTTCGGCCCATCGTACTGAAGCCACAACTGATTTTCTCTTGGGATAATAGGTTACGCTATAGGTTGCATACCAAGAAAAGAAGACAAAATAGACAGTTAATGAACGTCTAGAAACACTATGGACAATTTTCTCCTAACTATTATCCATTGCTAATTCTTCTAATAAATTGCTAATTCTTAATTCTAACTAATTCACAAGCCTACGAAAAAAATGTCTGTGGTGTTAAGTTCGAAAGTTAATTATGCTAATTTTAGCACGCTAAATGCAGTTTTCTGGTGACAAAAATTTTTAAAAATAAGCAAATTTTTTACGACAGGATTTTTATATATCTCAGAAAAAAAAAACACTTCATAGCAAAAACAAATCTGATCAGAACACAAAATGACTTTTTCTATAGGAAGGGGGGCGGGATTCCCTATATTGATTTTCCAATCCTGACTAGCGTGCTTTTACATGCAGCAGTCTCCATGGTTATTGGTTATATACATAAACATATAATAAAGCAGATCAGAGAAATCCCCTAAAAGCAGGATCTATTTATGTATTTATTTTCCCCTCTAACTAGTTTTAAAATTTTAAATACTAGAGTGATAAAACCTATTTCTAAATAGCTTTTAAAAACACTAAATTTTTCTTCAAGCAAATAAAAGACCACTAATATCAGATATATCCATTATTTTCGGAAACTATCATTTCTTTAAATACCTTATTACATCATTAAGTTGAAAAACATTCATTTCATAAACGGAAAAATAAAAATGGGTTATTGCAAGAGAACAAACAGTTTTATTGGCGATATTCTGACAATCCGATGTCGCATATGCCGCGACTGAATGCAGCGGACGAATTTCTTTTTATCGCCGTCAAGCAGTCGAAGTTGAAGTAGTTATTGTACTTTCGTGGAATGGTTCCTCACAAAGTAATATTTCTTTTAATTCTACGGTCATTAAAACGAGGAAATAACTATGACATTAACTGCTATAAGCATGTTTCGATCATTATTTTGCTGGCGTTTATTCCGATGTTTTTCGCTTTGTTGAACTTTATTTTTATTGGTCGAGTTTCTTGTTTCATTGAGGGGAAATATTTTGAATTGTTGGTTCATTATTTTTGTAGCCAGTCAAGATCTAAGAAATTGTTTCTTGGACTAATAGGTTATGGTATAGGTCGAAAGAATGAGAAGCAATGCATGGCCAGAATTTAATGATGATCGTTTTAATATTTAATGAAATATTTTATCGTACATTTTACTAGCGCTTTCTAATAATTATTTTAAGTATATATTTCTTAATAGCATTCCTCCCTACTGGTTACAGTATACAGCAGAAGTTTATGAAAATAAATAATGAAAAATTTGTCTTAAATGTAGTTAAGAACAATTGCTTACAATACAATTTCTTGTTTGTACATGTCTATTGGGAATTGTTTCCTATTTTTGGAGTAACAAATGTAATTGACAAAGAAGTATTGCGCGTGGTAATTTTGGAATTCTGAAAATTAAACAGTAATTTATCCTGCTAAAAAGTAAGACTTTTTTAGCGGGTTTTTTTCAGCTAAAAAAAGTAAGACTGCGAATAAAGTGCTTAAATAAGTCCAAAACTAGGACTTAAAACACGCAGAAAATTCCGAATATCTGCAGTTCTAAGAGTACAAATCTCGAAAAATTCTAATTTTTTTTTTTTTTACCTAATGTAGCTACATAAATATTACATAGCTATATGTGTATTCACTCTTGAGTTATCGTTCAGGTCTGTAAACGTGTTCTTCCACCAGAATCTAGAATTCAAAAACTTTCATATAAACAATACTTTCTTCATATACAATAGAACGAAGAAAAGGAAAATTAATTTAGAGCACTTATATTTAAATATTTAAATTTAAAAAAAAATTACATTTGATAGCTTGCGATTTATTGAGAGTTTAAAATTATTTATATTTTTTCAAATTAGAAACAGACATTTAAGATTTTTTAGTAGTTACTGTGTTTCTGATAAAGTACAGTATATAATATACTTCGAAAATATCTTATTGACCTTCTTCGTAAGAAAACCTTCAAAATCGACAACTGAATTTTGGATTATCTATTATTAAATAAATAATGAATTATGCAATAATTTTATTACATTTTCTGTACCTATTGCCATCGTATTAATGAATTAGTTATAAACGTAAGTGAAGTAACTGCAACCCAATAAAATCATCACACTCGTTAAGGAAACAAAATTTTCGAGTGTCTTTATATAACATAAATTCTTCTCTAACGCCTACAATGTTAAAAATATTCTTCAAGATTTCTTTATTCATTAGTTTAGTAGTTTGGTTTTGTATACTATTTCTTAGTTTACAATAGAATTTTAATTTAACATATTTCTTGTCAGATAACTATAAGTAAGTATATTGTAAGTAGTGTTGTCGATAAGTAGTATAGTAGTCACATGCTAAAGAAAGGTCCACAAGAAGCACACGACAATTAATAATATCTAATTAGTGAATAATGAAACTTTGTAGTCCCCTTTTTCCACACGCATGACTATCCAATTAATACCACTTCCTGTGAATTTTTATGAAAAAATTCCCATGCATGACGATTTTTCACTTACCAACGTAAGTAGTATTTTTTTCTTCGTTTGCGTTAAAGCGGTCAAGTTCATAGGGTGTGGACAAGTAACAATCCTGTGGAAATAACTGAGGAAATGAGAAAAGGCGGACACAGGGTGCTATCCATCATTCTCTTCAAAAGTGAACAAAAGAATAATTTTGGAAGAATATAACCATCTGGGGAGATCTCACCTCATCACATCTTCGGTAGGTTAAGGGCGGAAAAGACCTCAGTTAACTTAATATATTAATGGACAGGTTGGATTTCACGGACATACGGGTAAGAAAAAGAAACTCATTGTATGTAGAGAACCTTGAGGGGGGGGGGGATTTAACGTCAAATTCAAACCGTACTCAAAAGAGCAAGCATTTTGCAAGTGTAGTAACAGTTAATTCATACCGAAAATAATATTTATTCACTGTTATATTTATTCACTGCCGCATTTTGTTTCCATGCAGAACTGCATTGACGGGGCTGTAGGGGTCAGATCCACCTCTAGGTTAAATCCACCTTTAAATCCCCCCTAATTATTTTGCCTATGGTGCTGACAAGATGCCATATACACATTTGCCATAATATACACTCATGTCCAAAAGTTAAGCATAATTCGTAATATGCGAAAAATTTAGTTAATATGGATACAATGGTTCACAATCAGTTATGGAGAACCGTGTGACGAAGGTAAATCATTGCGTATATGTAAAACAGTTCAGTCGACGTCAGCATGCGCAAAGCACCGGCGCAAGTTGGAACGAGTATAAAACGATCTCGAGCGGCATGGCCAGTTGAGGCATAATTTCGCAATTGCTGTGGTATGGAACGTTGTTAACAATCAAAAAGGACGAAAGATGTCACAAAGATGCCAACTGGACATGTTTTTGAAGGGACGAATTATTGGAATGCTGGAATCCGGTAGATCCCAAACCGAAGCGTCTCGAATTCTGAATGTGCCTCAGTGTGTCATCTCCAGAGATTCCAAGATTTGTGACTGAGATTCCAAACCATTGGAGATGTTACCCGACGACCAGTACCAGGTCGGTCAAGGAAAACAACCGCTCGGCAAGACCGACATTTGGTGATAATTGCGCGAAGTCAGAGGAACCGTTCAGTCAGACAACTGGGTTCCGCCACAGGAACCACTGTTTCGAGACAACCTATTTACAGGAGACTCAGACACGTTGGTCTCTATGCCAGACAACCAGCAGTTTGCATCCCCCTGACGTCTGCACAAAAACGCGAGTGTTTACAGTGGAGTTTGGAACATCAGAAGTGGGGTGAACAACAGTGGGGGCAATGTCATGTTCAGTGACGAGTCCAGGTTCAGCCTGCAAACTGATTCTCGTCGTACTACGATCTGGAGAGAACGTGGAACGCGTTTTCAGCCCCGAAAAAACACGGAAAGACAACGTTTTCCGTCTGGGAGAGTCATGGTCTGGGCAGGCATCACGATAGACGGCTACACAGACCTCTATATCTTTGACACGGGTCGGTTGCCGGTCAAAGATACAGAGACGAAGTCTTTGAGTCTACCGTTCGATTGTTTCGAGGTGCTGTTGGTCCTGATTTCATATTCATGGATTATAACGCGCCTCCTCACCGTGCGGCCTTGGTCGACGACTTCCTTCAAACATATGTGGCTATCCGAGTTTCCCACACACCGTATTAAACTGCAGCATCACATTGTTTTAATCATTATGTTTCACTGAGGTTGACACTCGTATTGTGACTATTTTTCTTTCAACCCTTTTGTTTGGAAAATAAAAGCCGTTGTTATCCTTGTTTTGTATCGTTTTCTTCTTCTATAACCCTATTACACCCGCATACCGCATTCCCTTCCATTCCGATGTAGATTCCCTGAAATTTTCACATAAACAACAAATATGCTTAACTTTTGGACATGAGTGTATATATTTGCCGGAAAATGTGTTATAAATACATAAACAAACTTTAAAAAATATGAACAAAAAATATTTCAACTTAAAAGGCATAAGTTACATAAAAAAAAACCTGAATTCTTTCGCGCTCTTCATCAGAGGCATCTTTATATGCTCTTCATCAGAAGCTTATGACAAAATGCAAGTACATTTGTGCATTTCAGATGTACATTGGTGCATCAAAGGTTTATGACTTGATACAAATACACTTGTATCTTATCATAAGCCTCTGATGAAAAGGGTATAACGCTTCAAAGCGCTCAGGCTCATTTTATGTAACTTACGTCTTTAAGTTAAAATAATCTTTCCAATTTTCAAAATTTGTTTATATAGAGATTTGGACATGTGTTGCCTTATTGAAATTATATTATAAATAAGAAGATAAACAGCGCGAAAAATCTCACCTCATCACATCTTCAATAGGTTAGGGGCCAAAAAAGACCTCAGTTAACTTAATGTATTAATGGGCAGGTTGGATTTCACGGACATAAAAGAAATCCATTGTAAATGTAACCGAGTAAGAAAAACAAATCCATTGTAAATTTAATTGTTCTACATTTACAATGATTTAGTTACTAAAGTCTCTAAAGGAATTCCCGGTAAGAAGCAGCGCTATCATTCGAAAATATCAACAAAGTTGTCAGTTGCTTCAGTGCAGATCTGGTATGGCGTCAAGAATGCTGCTGACAATTGAGGAACAAAAAAGCCCAGAGACTGATCAGGAATCCCGATAAGATTATTAGAAGAAAACCTTTCCAATTACACAAGATGGCTGCACCTGTATCGTTATCGAAAACGCATTTCGCTCCAGATTGATTTATGTAAGCTCCATCGCAGTAAGAGGCGTGATTCAATTTTATATCAGACTTCGATTTTTTTATTCGTGTGTTTCGTTAATTATCTTAGGTATAACTATGCAAATAATTTTATCTTTCTGCAAATAGATTCACGCGTTTAAAAAATTGCTTTTATAAATATGTATTAAAACAGCAAGCAGGTTTTGTTCGTGGCTTTTGTCTTTATGCCCGGTCTGTAACAGGGTTTTAAATTATAAAAAGAAAAAAAAAAGCCTCCAATTTAAAATTCTTTGAGGTTGATATTCGATCCATTCTCGTTAACGTCGGTGTATTGTTTGAAGGTCATGGAACAGGGAGTGGTTTTGAGTCTTTGAAGCTGGAATTGATAGGAGGTTATTCTGCAAGCTGTCAAAATGAAAAATATCAAATGAAAAAGATATATATAAGTAGTCTATTTCATAATAGTAATTTCTCCCAAGATCTTTTGTTTTGTAGTTACGTTGCGGTAGAAATAGGAAATTCGTTCAAACTAATTGGTGGCAAAAATTTTGCCATACTTTTTATTTTTACTACCACAGTTTTCCTTGAGTCATCTATTTCTTACCTACGACCTGCTATAGCGTGAGCTTAGATGATGATTGATATGGATTCAACATCAAATTCCGGAGAAGAATGGAGGGAGGAAGTACACAAAGGACGTTCACTTTTAGAGTTCACTTCTGATTATTTTTCCATTTCAAAAATTTTAATTTAACTTCAAACATATATTTCTCAAACTTGGCTATAAATAAAGATAAGATGATTACTGATATGGATTCAGTATCAAATTCTAGAGGAAGTAGAGTAGTTCACAAATAATTGTTTTTCACTTTCGGTTCTTCTTCCACTTCAAGTTCAAAAAATTTCCTTGAAACATAATATTTCTCAGTATCGGCTATAGATAGAGCTTAGATAATTGCTGATATGAATTTAGCATCAAATTCCAGCAGGGGTTAAGGAACTCACTAAGGACTTCCATGTATGGTTCTGCATATATCATGTTGGATTTTTTCGAAAATTTGTATGACTCTAAGAAATATGTGCAAAACAGCATAAAAATGCGAAATAGTTCCATCAAAAATCAAATGTACTACATATCATTTACCTCTATATACAGGCTTCTTCATAAACTTCTTGTTCTTATTAAGGTTTGTCTACGATTTATGAACAGTTGCCTTTATAAAACAGTTATTTACAGTATTTTAGGGTATTAATGGAGTCGTTTGCATAAAAATATGAAATCTAACTTTTTATGCGACCATTTTAGAGCAAAAAGTCCAATTACTCCAATACTGTCCATAAACTACTTAATAATCAACTACTCTGGCATATGTACTTATGAATCAAAAGCGTGAGGAATAAAACAAAATGTCTGACCTACACCATTACACAAAAAGAAAAAAATCACACTGTATAATATCAAGCAATTTTCGAAAAAATATAGGGACTATCCACAAAAATCAAAGCATGGGGAATAAAACAAAATGTCTAACACCAAAAAATCACTCTATATCAAGCCATTTTTGAAAACATTTAGGGACCATCCACAAAGTAAAGTTCTAGTGTACTTTGTTTATGCTCTAGTGTACTTTGTTTGCGTTCTAGTGTACTTTGTTCTAGTTGTACTTTGTTTACTGCAAACGCATTATTCAATTAATATGCAGTCTCCAAAAATTTGTACTTTGAATATCACCACAAATTTTTTTTAATGGATTCCAGGTCTAGTGCAACTTTTTCGAATAATGGAACTTTATTTACTAAGGGAGATATGTAAAATGTTATTTTCTGTATTTCTGCGTGCGTGCGTGCGTGCTTGCTTGCGTGTGTCTGTGCAATGTATGTATCCACTCTAACTCAAAAACCAACTGATCAAATTTCATAATATTTTATTCGTAAGTCACTTATGGGGACCCTGGCGCTGATCAGATTTTGGTACGATTCGGGATAAAAGAACTTGCCTGTTTTTGCGAAATAATCAGCAAAAGTCGCATATATCCACTCCAGCTAAAATCTCATTTGTCAAATTTCACAAAACGTAGTAGATAAATCACGTCTAAGACACCCTGGTGCCGATTAGATTTTGGTGCGATTCGGAAAATAAGACAATCGCAAAAATCATCAAAATCTAAAATAAAAGACTAAGTACGCTCAAATGTATCAATTAAATGCTTGTTTTACGCAATTTTTTGAAGATGAAAAGAATAAAACCAATTCCACCCCTCTAAGACTAACCGTTCTCGAGATATTTTTTTTTCTTTCTCTTCGCATTTTTACTACGCCGCCTTCGAAAACACGTCCAGTTAACGAATGAATACGAAAATTGAATTAAGAGTACAAATTCGGTGCAATTTCAAATAATTATGCGTGTTATTTCTTGCAATTAAACTCAATTTAATGAATTATTAAAGGAATAAAGAGAAAATAAATTTGAACCTGTAGGGGAAGTCACGTGCTGCCCACGTCAGATTTTTTCCGACTACGTTGTCTGGTTCTACGAACGAATGAGTTTACTCCATTGAAATTTAGCAGAGTGCGCGTAAATGCGTTTCCATCAAAAATCATGGCTCCGAGCATCACTCACACTCGCTGAGAAATATTTACATGAGAGTGAGGGGTGAAAGCTCACAAATGACCCAACAAGCTCCCACTCCGGCACAACTCCTTTTGTTGAGATAGAAACGCTGCGCCAATGCAGCCATATATTCGCATCATTTGCATTTGGATACTTAAGAGAGGAGTTGGAATAGGCCTCGTGGGTATACCATACCGTTTAAAACTTTCCCCAAAGGGTTTGAAAATTGCCATTGAGGGAATTATATTTAGGAATTTCACCAACTGCCTCTAATATTCTCATACGAATTTTGAACAGAAGCAGTTGCTATGCATCTGCTTTAATGTTGATTAACTCGGCTATTTTTACTTTTCCGAACTCTGTAAACATTGCTGAATTAAAATCTTTCGAATTTTGACTGAAACCCAAGGTTTGAGATCAACTTTTAAAGATTCAACATATTTTTTATTTAAATAATTCTCTGTCATAATTCAAAAACTGTAATTTACTCGTATTTCTTACAAAACCTGTTTCGTATCGCCTATTTCGGACAAAATCTACGAGTATTTCGTATCGCCTATTTCGTACAAAACAAAAAGCTTGCTTTTAAAATATTTAACAAAACCCTTAGGCCTATGAGGACACAGGGGCGTTGTCTCCCGTCCGTTTTAGGGACACTGCGTGCTGGGGGTAAAAGAATGTCTAAAGCTTGTCACACGAGGACGTCCTCATTCTCTTGTGACATGTGACAAGCTCTCTTCATACCCAACACGCAGCGTCACCAAAACGAACGGAAGACAACGCTTGCGTGCCATAGGCCTTATGTAATAATTTATTACTCCTTCAGTACCTGCAAGCGGCCGAAAGTTAAAATCCAGAATAAACAACATTTCAAATTTTTTATATATTTCCATCATTTAAATACTAAAACGAACAATTAAATATTATTTAAAATTTAAAAATTATACAATTATACGTTTACATATTATTCATCAAATCTAGCACGCCTAATTGTAAACTATCTAAAAAAAAAGAATTCCAAATCCACTACTAATAAATGTAGTTAATAATTCAATGCCAATCCGAACATGATTAGCGTAAAAATATTCAACTAAGAATGTCTTAATTAATTAAAGCGTGCAAAGCATTCAAGCATAAAGTAAATGCAACGATATCTGGGATTAAATCACTCTTGCTTTTAAACAAATATGTGCGCGGAATCTTCGTCTCGGCTTATTGCAAAAAGATACCTATAGCTTGCAAATTGAAATCTATTCATTTATTTTGCAATTCTCAATTCATTAATATTGCAGCAAAGAAAGCTGCTTGGAGAAATCTTTTTTTGCAATAATTGCTTCATCTGGCAAAAAGTTAAAGGCCGCATTTAATGTTTACATTTGTTAAAAAATTCAGTAGGTAACCAGAACTAATTATTTCTGTCGTATTTTATTCACCCCCCCCCCCCTCCCCCAAGCAATCAAAGGAATTCAGGAAAACTCAATGAGAATAACCAACTCCCTCCCTCCCACCTCCTTCCTTTTTATTCAATATTAATTTAGATTTCTGTAGTTTTATTCTGATCCCGTTAATAACAAACAAAAATTCTATTGGTTAGAGTATTTTGCTTCATTTATAAGCGGATTTCAGTTTTTCTCTTCATTTCACTTTCGAAGAAATGCAGTTCAAGCATAAATTATGCATTTTCATTTAAACTAGTAGTTTAGCGTTTTCAAAGAGGATGTATAAATTGAATAAGATAGAAAATAGAGTGGGGGGTGGGGGGTATACTTCTTATACCTGGAGCGTTCATCTTCAGAAATTATGCAGAAGATAAGATTATTAGTTTGCATTCCGAAATTAAATTAAAATATTTGTAATGAAATAGTTTTTCATTCATTCCAAGGTATATAAAAAAAAATGATCTCACGATTGTTGCAATATTATAAATATTAAAATGTTGATAATCTCAGATTTAATTAGTTTAAAGGTAAAAGGTTAAGTCAAATTAGTTTTATTCTGCTTGGGGATATTTAAAATTGCAGCTTGAAGCGGTATACATTTTGTGCTTTCTATTAACTTTCTTTTAAACATTGTGTATCAGATATTCCCGAGTCGTTTAAAAATATATCTATTTTTAACCATATCCTGTAACCAATCTGAAAACAACCAATAACAGATATTTAAAGCAATTATATAGATAGAATATAACTCCTGGAAAATAAAAAAAAAAATAGTATATTATTGAATTAAAGCGAAGAAGTAACAATATAATCCTGGAAAAGAAAAATAAATGGTATAATATTAAATTGTAGCGGATAATTAAAAAGGAATATAACTCTGGTAGAATAAAAAATGAATATGCTACTGAATTGAATCAGATAATTAAAAGAATATAACTCTGCACAACCAAAATAAATACATGTTAAAGCGAATGTTGTTAAAGCGAAGTAAAAATTAGACGCATATAACTTTGTAAAAATAGCAAAGAACTCCGTTATTGAATGGAAGCGAAGATTTAAAAAATATAATCATGGGAAAAATAATTCTGCAACTGAATTAAAGCGCAAAATTGAAAGAATATAACTCTGGAAAAACAAAAAACAAATAGTATGTTAGTGGATTTAAAAGGATTAAGAAAATATAACTTTGATAAAACAAAATAAATAATCAGCTATTGAATTGAAAAGAAGAATTAAAAGAATATAATTCTGTAAAAAACAAAAATATAGTCTTATTGTATTACAGCAGAGTATTAAAAGAATATAATTCTACAGAATATGTCTGTTGTTGGATGAAAGAGGGGACTCAAAATATATAGCTCTAAAACAAAAGATAAAGTCTGTTATTGAAATGAAACAGATAATTAAATGAATATAACTCTAGAAAACTAAAGATATAGTCTTTCCAATTGTAGCAGAGAATTATAAGAATATAACTCTGGAAAAACAAAAGAAATAGTCTATTGAAATGAAACAGAGAATTATAAAAATATAACAATGAAAATCAAAAGAAACAGTAAGTAATTTCTGTAACATTTTTCTAACCCTCGTGTTTTTAGCTTTCTCATAGATGTTTTCTTTTCCAAAAAATGTTCTAAAAAATGAGGAGCTTCCCCTGGTTCGTTTTCCTTGAATATCAATGGATCTTTGCTGGTCATAGATTTAAATAATTCTACCGAATTTCATTAGATTCGCTCAATTTATTGGAAAACATCCGGTCCAAAAATAGATAAACAAATACATCATTGAAAATGGCTAAAACGAATTTCGGCTAAGACGAAATCCACCCAAATCCAAGAGTTAGATAGTTGACCCTTCCCGATACTTTCTTTTTTTACATACTATAATAAAAGTGTATCTTTTGATGAGTTTTCGTTCTCAAGTTATTGTTTTTTAATTTATTAAAAACTCATTAAATATTTATATTTTCAAATTAGTAACATGACAAACAAATAACTAACATGCATTTAGACTGATTTTGGTTTACATGTACTGTTTTAATGGCAATTTTCAAAGTATAATGTTTAAACAAATTCACAACTTCTAATGCGTAAATTTTGAACTATCATACATATAGAACTATTACTTTATAAAGAGTTGTATTTTTCCCTCAAATATCAACGTTACGAAAATATTAAATTTTGAACTATTTATTAAATTACTCAGATGTACAGGGTTACCGCAGATAAAGAAAACCAATGTTGTGGGCCAGCTGTGATTAAGGGGCCTATTACCCTTACACAATCAATATATCATATAATTATTTTTATATAGCTTTATTCTTCTCTAACGCTCCCTTTTGACTTAAGAAATATGTTTGATGTTTACATTCATGCATTTAACCTTATCACAACACAAAGCCCTGAAGAATTGAACTTGGACCTGCAGAACTACATTTCATATCGCCGAAAAAATCAGAACCACTCAAAAACCACTAGTGTTTGCAAACCAAAATTGCGAACTACAGTCAGACAAAAGACAAATGGCACCTAAATCCTTTGTACTGCTACAGGCAGAAAGGGTACAGTGGCATTCACACTAACAAAAATATGTGGAAGATTGAGTGAATGCACACAAGTAAGAATGCACACAAGTGCACAGGGTCATCATTATTAAAGGTAAACAGTGCCAACATCCTTTCCTTTATTTGAAATTTATCCTTTTTCTGAAGTTTTTAATTTTTTTTTCATAACCAGCTGTTTCTTTATTATTTAACTGATATTATTTACCCTTCTTATTGCAATTAACTAATTTAGCCTTGAAACTAGTACTTTCCCTAATTTACGAAGTGTCAGTTTTCTCTTCGTGGTTGATGGTAACGCATTTAGTTTCTAAACCTGGTTGTTTCCCTTTTACTTGTTTATTCCCTTTAATTCCTTTTTCTCATGAAGGTAGCTTTTTTATTTTCCGAAACCGATAGTTTTCTTTCTTCATTAGGTGTCACTTAATTTTATAGCCTTTCATACTCATAATTAATTTGAGTATTCAGAGCGAATTTTTTACAATCCTCTGCTGTTCATTTCAGTATCATAAAGCTTTATTTTATTCGTTTATTTTTTTTTTTCCGATTGGTAACACCTAACAGCCTGGGTCACGTGAGCTTTATTCAACAGAAATTTCCCCACCTTTGCTACAACTGCTATCTTGATTTTTCCAACGAAGAGGACTCATTTTTTAAGACAGTTGATACGTTCAATCAACTGCTTGTGATATTACAAGAGTTAGAGAATTCTTATTTTCAGTTACACGATCAAAGTCTGTTTTCGTTCTATTCCGTTTATTGAAACATCCCTTTGAACGTGTTTTTAAAGAAACTATATATATATGGGTTCAGCAAATAAATTAGGATTTTTTGATTGTGACAGCTATTTTCATATTTAGGGACTACAAATTTATTACTATCTAAACGGTATATATATATTCATATTTATAGGTAGCATGTGTATTAATATCTAGAAGCAGTAAAAAAATCAATATTTGCATGCGAGCTATATCCTTTTGCTGGGTATATAGGGATCATCTGTCAGCAAATGTACAGGAGAGGCAAGTTAACAAGTCTGTCGCTACTCGCACTTTTTATTTTCTTTCGATTCAAACCTTCCGACCTACCCGAAGGTGTAAGAAATCACTTTGGACGGCCGATAAAATGCCACCCAATTTAAACTGGAGTCCAGTGGTTCTACTCGTACTTTGAATCTAAAAATGTACGATCTGTAAAATGTTAAAATAAGTCAGACACAGCAGGGCAAACAATGTTTCCAGTAAAAAGTTGTTTGAATCTTATTTCAATTTAGTTGATAAAATAGCTTATACAACTTACTGAAACCAGGCGTTTCTTTCAATTCTTATTACATTCTTCCTAATTCTGCAGTTTTTATTGATTGGTAATTTTTTACAGAAGTTTGTTTTGATTTTTTTTTTTTTAACTTAATTGATGAAATTAGCTCATACAGCTTCTGAAACAGGTTATTTCGAAAATTTTTGTTATATTTCTTTTTATTCCACAGTCTTTAATCATACGTAATTTTAAAGTAATTTGATCGAATGTTATTTGTTATTGGCTAGTACGCTCGTGCTGCTTCCTAAAACTGGCTTAGTACTTTTTTTAATTTCTTTTATAAACTGGTATTTTTAGACTAATTTGAACGAATGTTTTTAAGTTTTTTTAAAATGATATTAAATTTAGCTCCAGTAATAATTTGTTTTTTTCATTTTTGTTACATACTACATAATTTTGTAGTCTTTTATTCACAAAATTTTTTACAATAGTTTTTTTTTTTTTTTTGCGCATGTTTTTCAGTTAATTGACGATGATGCTTCTGTAGCTTCTATAAACTAGTCAGTTTCCGATTTATTTTATCATAGAATACTGAAGTCCCTAGTCTTATTCACTATGAAAATGTGTTAAATCGTTATGTTGTTCTTTTTACTTTCAAAACAAATCATATGTTCCGTCTTTTCTATATTTCGTTTGGCAACGATTTCCTTTCTGGGTCACGTGACACAGTCATTTATTGGAAAACGACTGCTTACCTATGTCTTTATATCTTGAAAAAGGAGGCTGTTTTTCCTTTTTCTGAAACCGATCGATTAATAATTTGTTTTATGGTGTTTTAACGAAGATTTTATTTTTTAAATATTTTTTCAGTAGTTTGGGCAATTTATTTTAAAAGTTAGATTGTTTTAACCAAGAAAAATCCTATAGAAGCGCGTTCTCTTTTTATTAGCTACCGCGCCTCGCCTTGCGCGTGATCGCTTCGGTGTAAACACTCTTTCATGGACTGCGCATGTGCTTTCAATTATCTAATGAAAACACGTGAAAATTCAATAGGGCTGATGTCAACCGCAATCAGCCTAACATCAGGATGACCATATTTCTGGATGGTTCCAAACATCAGGTTCTTCACAATTTTACGTTCGAACCATGTCACAACGAGGAGAAAACACAACCGCTTTCTTTTTCTTTAAAACAGGGCCCATCATAAAAAATCGCATTCAAAACATTTTACATCCTCTTGTAATCGAATATTACGCCCATTGTCGAGAATTTAGGCAACTGACCAACCAAGCCATTAGGTAGTCAAGCAGCAAATCGTGAGTTCGAGACTCCGTTGAGACAGCATTGGCTGGATTTCAGCCTTTAGTTTTTTCGGTCACCCCAGTAAGTAAGTAACATAAAATCAGTTTTTAAAACATCCGGAAAACGCATCTCTCCTGTATCAGTGTGGTCATATCTGACTCCTAGATTTCGCGATTTTCCTCTTTAATCCCATAAATAACTTTCCTTCATATTAAGTACTATGATGACACCAAAAAACTTATAGTTTGCATTTTTGAAACCGTCTATAGCATTCAGACTTCTAAAGCCTTTAGGGTGTTTAAGGTCCTCTCTATATAGTTCTTTCTTCTTCAAGGTATTTGTTTCATATAAAAATAAGAAAACTATTCCCTTCATTATCTTATTAGTGGAATGTAAAATATGAAAAATGCGTGATAATAATTAAGTATGCCGAAATATTAGATACAGCCATACTATATCGAAATTAATTATCCGGAATTTTTGTCGAAATTAATTATTCGGAATGTTTCATCGGTTTTGTTAGTTTTTTCATCGATTTCGTTACTTGTTTCATCGGTTTGCTTACCAGGACCCAATTAAACAATCGGATCATTGAAAAGGTAACGGCTGCTTCCTGGGTAAAGAATTATACCATCGAAATAGGTTTCCTCAGTGAAGAAATTCAGTTTAGAAATAAGATAACACCAATTCAAAATCTAGAGTATATTGGCTTCTTGGTTATGACAAAGTTTCCAATAATTTAAATTCCAATAAATACTTTAAAGATTATTTTTTTTATACTTTTCTCTAGAATGCAATTATGTATTTTAAAAGAGATTGTGTTCATTTCATATATGTCGAGAGATGGAAGGGGCCCCAATGGAGTGTTGGCCCCGGGATCCAGCTAGGCTCAGTCGGGCCCTATCCAAGAAACTGGTACTAACTAAAACATTTGAACACAAAACATTTCGATTACGTAAGAGAAAAGAAAGGTGTTTTCACTTACCTGGAGCTACTCGGTGATCCGGGTGCGAAATAAAGTAGTCCGCGGAACCCTTGACATTCACCAGAAAACCCAGAAGTACAATCCAAAGCGAGGAATTCCACATAGCACGGCGGCCAACAACTTTCACCATGTCTCACAAACACACACAACTGCTCTTACGAGTCGACTACCAAGCAGGCAAGGGCAAACCACTCTGGAAGGGTCTGGTTCAAAACCTGCGGTTCTACCTTCCTTTTTGCTTTTTTTCTCTTTTGCTGCTTTGCTTTCTTTTTGCTCTCTGGTTTTTTTTTCCTTTCGCCGGGCTCGCAGGCAGGCCTCTACCCTAAGGGTAGGCGGGGCCTAGATGGCAGTGGTTTGGCTTGGCGGCCTGTAACAAAGAGAAAACATATTCTTTTACAGAGCGGCTACGACAGCTCAATTTTCGTTGTGTTTTTATTGTATACACTGTAAAGAAAGGAAAAAAAAAAGTTTTTTGCCCACATGCTTCATTTACGGGGAGGGGGTCCACAGTTCTAACGTGGCATCTGGTAATAAAAATCTCTTATCTTAATTTTATTAATTAAAGTGGAAGGATCCAAGATGCCTCATTAGATTTTGCTTTTGTTGTAAGACCGACAAAGGATGATGGGAATTTTTTCTCCCGTTGCCACCCACTAAAAATATTAATTTAAGCGAACTTTTTTGCCGTAATTTTTTCTCCCACCATCTTGAAGAGATTTTCTACATTTTTTCCCTTCATTACAAAATGAGTTAAGAGAAAATTAAGACGGGAAAACTACCCCGTATACTATTTTCCAGAACTATACACCATAAAAAATATTTATTGGTGGAAAAAAGTTATGGTCGGTTACGAAATAAAAGAAAAATATCCGGTGATCAAGAGTTTAGGAGTGATAAAAAAAACTTTCACTTGAACTGTTTGCAAACAGCAAAAAATGTACTAATAGGTATTCCGGAAAGACAGTTATATATTTATTTATAAAGCCCACTTGATAATTCTTTAATTCATTTAGATTTGTTTTGAATGAAAGCTATACACGTTTGGGAAAGATTACTCTCATTTAAATGTATCAATCACATTAAATGCTATTTACAGAACAAACTAACAAACACGAAAAAAAAATAATGCAACGTACACCATGGAATCGATACATGAATGCAAAAGCACATGAAGGGCCTTAGTTAAGATAGCTGAACCATAAAAAACCTGCTGCTGCGAGAAAACGACTCTGTATACAGTCACGGTCTCTTTTTAGAAGCCCAGCAGTCTTAATTGATGATTTTCATTCACAAAAATACATAGTATATAGAAAGAGAAAGTATTGAAGTCGAAATCTGACATGGATCTAAATGTTTTGAGCACCCCTGAATACAAATGAACTATTTTTCAATGGTGTCAAGGTGTCTGACTGCCTTGTGACCACGATATCTTTCAGACAAATCGAGCAAATCGAATGAAATTTGGTACGATTATCTCAACCACCGAACCCCAGAAATTTACTTTCCTTACATACATAGTATAATGTAAAGTATTGTGAGGGGACCAAAAATTCGAATTCGAGTTTTTTACAAAAGAACACGTTTCAAGCATCCCTGAATTCGAATCGAATGTTTTTATTGGTGATGTCTGTGTACGAAATGTGTGTGTGTCCACGAGTCTGTGAAAGCGATATCTTACGAACGAATGAAGCGTTTCTAACGTAAGTTGATACGATTATTACGATTCATAAATACTGGAACACTACTAATTTTGAACGCGGTCGAACGCACGGAAAACTAAAAGATTTTCTGACAAATTTTTGAAATTTAATCAATAATGTTAAATAAATAATAGTTTTATATGTGATTTTTGTTATAAAACGGATGACACAAGCATTAACTTGTACCGTCCTCCAGATATTGTACGTTTATCAAATAAATTTATATAAGAAATTACAGAAAATTGAACAGTAGTTAAGTATCGTCAAATAACACGTGGCGATAAATTTAGATGCCTTGCTGTCTAATTAGGCGAAATATTGTCAATTTGGCGATTCTGACAATTTATCAATGATCATGAATGATTCATCAATGTTGATAAATTGATGAAAATATCACCAAATTGATAAAAATGACGCGAAAGTTTCGAAAATAACGACACATTGATAAATTAAAAATTAACATATTTTAATATAATGGACTATATAGCTCTGCAGATACTATCAGTCTTTACAATTGTGTATTTGCACGAAATATTAGTTAAATTGGTATTTCAATGTACTTCACACCCAGAAAAGAGCCCAATGTCAATGTACTTCGCAAGTCAAAAACATTTGGGTCATAGATCTTGAACATCTATATTTCACATTGAAAGATGCAATTCCATTGTATAAGAAAAGTGAGGTGCTCCCTACATTAAATTTTTACTTTCCTTATACACATTGTATAAGGTATAAGGAAAGTATTGTAACAGGGTCGAAAATTCGAATTCGAGTTTTCGACGGGAGAGCACGTTTCGAGCATCCCTGAACACGAATCGAACGTTTTTTAGATGATATCAGTGTGTGTGTGTTTGTGTGTGTGAAAGTATGTGTGTGTTTGAAAGTATGTGTGTGTGTGTGTCAGTGAGTCTGTGGAGACGATATCTCACGAACGAATGGAGCGATTCGAATAAAATTTGGTACAGAAATTACAATCCGCGAATACTGGAAGCCTGTTGTTTTTAAACACAATCGAATGTCCAGAACCCCCCAAATTTTCGAGTGAAATTTTGAAAAAATCATCAAAAAATCAAAACCTTCAATAAAGTTACGCAAATAGACATTTCTTATGTAAATTTTCCTTCGAAAACGATTGACATAAACTTTAGAAAGCTAGCATAAACCGTTCTTGAAATATTGCACATTTTTCAAATAAATTTATCAAAAAATCCCCAAAATTAAAAAAAATATATTAAATGTTGAGAAACATGTTCACTTTTCATATGTAATATCATACGATAAATTTGGTGACATCATTCTCGTAGATCTAGCTCGTTCCATTGAGAAAAGATACTTTAAGTAATACTTTTGCATTTGAACGCCAATAGTCATTTATCTGCTACAAGAATAATTTATTTCTCCGTCCATAACGCTTGTCGAGATTTTGGCGACGAATTTGATGGAATATCGCCAACTTGGCGACTTTTAAAATGTTGCCAAATTTATGAAAATCTCGCCAAATAGATAACAAGAAAGATCAATCATGCTTAAAGCATTGATTATGAAACACTTTCTTTTTTTTTTTTTTAATTTTAATTCAATTAACGTGGCAACAACAGATCGAAATCCAGTTACAGTAGCCACACAAGCCTCCATGCCTTATTCGGGATTCGAACCCGAGCCCTCCACACATCAGCCGAACACGCTATCCACTACACCACCTGCAACTTCAATGCAATTTTATTTAAACATGTCTAAAATGCAATACATTCCTTGATAATATTTTAAAACTTATCACAATACTACATTAATTTATTATATTTGGAACCTTAAACCCTCATCGAAAAAAATTAACTTCATTCAAATGACGGCATTAAAGTATAAATTGCCTGGTTTAAACATCTCAAAAATGTTATACATTCCTCGGTAATAATTTTAGAATTATCATAATACTACGATAATTTATTATATTTGAAAACTTCATCGAAAACAACTGAAATTGATTCAAATGACGTCATAAAAAAATAACACGCCTGGCTCTCTCTATAAAAGCAATATTTCATTCATAAATAATTCCCCCATTCATGTCATTCATCAGAATACTATAATAATTTATTTTATTAAAAAATTAAGACCATGGAGCTACAAATAAGTTAACTCTATGCTTAAAACTTCATCGAAAAATATCGTCCTTCTCTTTCTACAATCAATGAATACTTCATTCATATCAGCTAAGCAGACTCCATGGACTAAATGATTTTGTGTTAAAGAATTACAGCGATTCTAATACAACTCATTCTACATATTTTGCTGTTTACATTTTACATAGGTGAAAAATAGGCTTAATAGTAGAAATAATCATATTTGGATGAGCATTTAAACTGAAATAAATTGTCATTGCGTTGTTTCAGTATGTAGATGCACAGAATTTAGGCAGAAATAAAGTAGTTTTAGGATGGATACAACACTCAATATGAATTAAAAAGAACTTTAAAAATCACGATTTTGACACAAGATGGATGCCATATATCATTTTGAAGTGGGTCATGTGATCGTTTCATATCATGGACACGTGATCGCTTCATATAAAAGGTGTTATTATTATTTTAATTTTTATTTAAAAAACTACTGAATATATTTCGCTGAATTTTTTTTATATAATTTATGGAACAATTTGAATACTGCCTAAAATTTTCGAAGCAATTTGTGAATTTTAAATCCGCTTAAAAAATGCTTGAAAAATTAGGTCCCATAGGGTTCAATGTATTCCATTTTTTCAACCCGGGTTCAATCCAAAACTAATTGGGTGATATTATTCATTTATATTCCCATAGGTCCTATAGACCGTCTGAACAACATACTAAAATTTCATTTTGATTAAGCCATTTTTACGGCAGTTATCGTGCTAACGGACAGACAGACAGACAGACAGACAGAATGAACAAAGTCATAAACACTTTTCAACTTTGTTGTAAAGTGTTAAAAATGACGCTAAATCAATGAAAATGACGACTAATTGACGAAAATTCAATATCTTGGAAATAATAACCTATTTTTTTTTCTTTACTGTAAAAGTAGTAAATTCATTGCATTATTTAGGAAAGTCATGTGCTGCCAACATCAGATTTATTTTTTTTTAGGAAGAGACCAGATGGCCTCATTTTCTGAATACTTTTTCAGAAATCGATCAATTGTTATGGAAATAATTTTTATTTTTTTTATATGCAATTTTTCGTTAAAAGTTGCATATAAAGGATATCATTTTAGAGGACCTTAATATGCGCCGTTTTCGAGACATTGCATGTTGTTTAATCTAAAATAGCAAAACATTAAAAATTTTAATATAACCACTAATATCAAATGAGTGAATTTTTACTCTTTTAACATAAAAATAACTTTACTATGATGTACTTTTAATATATAATATTTATGAATAAAAGAAGTACTTTTAACATAAAAATAATGGACACTATTGTTTTAGAGTTATTTCGAACCATTTCCAAAGCATTTGTATTTGTTTTCTACATAAACTGCTATATCACTCTAATAAATTTAGAGAATAGAATAAATTTAACATAACAGCAAGAGGCCTAGGAAAAAGCCCACAATTGTAAGATATATTTTTTTATTTACTATAGAAAAGTTGCACGAATAAAAAAAAAAGAAAATCAATTTTAATGACTCACGAAATTTAATCACATTGTGGGTGTAGCCAGAGTCATTTGAAGACAATTCTATATAAATCTAATCATTATCCAAACTTCATATTACGAAAAATTGTTGAAACTGTTTCATCTGCCTACACCCTCATTTCCTTTCGACAATTTTGCGTAACATATCCATTATGTTGTTGTTGAGACCCAGACCGTCCGACCTACCAGAAAGGTGTAAGGTAACTGTATGGACGGCCGGGAAGTGCCACCCAATTTAGACCGGAACCCAGTGGGGGAGGCATCCACAGGGACCGTACCCTCCTTCCCCTACCACCAACCTCTCGGAAACATATCCATTATGTGTCATAATGATAGCAATTATATCATTGTATTGAACTGGATCTGCCCCACACTCTGAATTTGGTTCAATTACGTGTACGATTAAAATTTATGTTCTACTTTTCAATGCACCACTGTTGTGTAGGGAAGATCATTAAAAAAACATTATTTTTTCATCGTAATTTATTATTTTTCAGACACGGTGTTGTTTTATTTTATAGCCTACTAGCAGCGATTACCCGGCGTTCCTCGGGATTTACGATGCAAAAGTCTGAAAAAAATTACACCGAAACATATAGGGTCGGGAATCCTATACATTGTTTTTTCACTGTGAAAAAAGTAAATTCATCGCATTATGTAAGAAAAAAAAATGGATCTGATTGGCCACTCTTTAGCCAATCATATCCATTGGATTATACATACATACTTTTCTTCTTTATATATATAGACAGATAGATATTTTTATATTCATTCATTCATTATTCATATTAATAAAATTTATTGAGTAAGCCTGTGAAAAATAAACCATGGTGATAGAGTTTCCATTTAAATTCATATTTCAAACCTGCGATTTTCAAAAGTGACTATTACGTTCAATAAACTCCTACAAAACTCAGAGATTTAATTAACTTTCACTTTTTAAACCAACGATTTCCAACCTTTTTCTTTGGAAATCATGGAGTTAAGTTTCGTTTTCCACTAACATCTCGACAGCCCCTGGTCTTTGAAACTCGAAACTTGGACTAAATTTATGAGAGGGCATTTTAAAGCTACCCACAAAATGTCATTAAATTCGGTGAAGCTGTTCTCCCGTGATGATGAAACAAACAAAAGTTTCGTTTTTCATTAATATAGCGACAACTCCTGGTGCTAGAAATTCGAAACATGGACTAAATTTTAAATGGGGTTATTTCAAGACTACCCACCAAATTTCATCAAATTCGGTTCAGCCATTCTCCCGCGATGTTGGATCATACATACATACATACATACATACACACTTTTCTTCTTTATATATATAGATGTGTCCAAAACACGACCCGGAAGCAACAAGAACTCGATCGAATCCGATCTAGTGTCATCAACCCACACCAACGTAATTCAACCTCAAATCACGTGCAACGATACTCGAGATCATCCGATTTCATCAAATCTTGTTGAGCCCGACTAAGCAAGAAATTTTATTCGTGTTAAAGTACCAGAAAACGGGATATCTCTTCTTATTGGGTTACAGTAAAGGAGCATCACAAAAGTCAAAATCTCATATTACTAAGCGAATTGCAAGAATTGCGTCATCTGATATGTTTTCAATTCCCCCCCCCCTTCATATAATTCCCCGCTCTATTAATCCCAGAAATAGTTCCGGGAGTTTCCGGATCTTGTTGTGCACTGAGGTTTTCATTATCTACTCATATCCAGCTTCTGAGGAATTTATTTATTTAGTTATTATAACATTGTAGTTTGCTGGTCTCAAAAAACTTAGAATTCTTGAAGAATATTTTTCCAATTTTGCTTCTTTTGTTAAGTACTATTGCGCCATCAAGTTAATCTTATTAACAATTTTTATTCTCGAATTCTTTTATACAGTGTCCTCCCTGAGGAAATTAGAATAAAAATTTACATAGTAGTCTTGCATATTGTAAATAGTTTAAAAGTAGATCTGGCAACAAAATTTAGAAAATCATTCATAATAGGTTTTTTGTGGGTACAACCAGAGTTGAAGTCCCAGATCACTCGACTGGCCGGAGGGTTTTCAGTAGCCGTTTGAGTGGCCGGGAGAGCTACAACCAGAGTGTAGAAGAATGTGTGTTGTGCGTTTGGAGTGTTGTGTTAGTATTATTTAAAGTTTTTCTTTTCTTTTAACGTAAATTGCATTATATTTTTATTTTGTTCATACTTATTTTAATAAATAATGCTTTTGGACCCAGTTATTCAAGACAACTCCACTTTGTTACACAGATATCCACTTATTGCAGAATACCAAAATATTTTACAACCAATTTTTGACTCATTAGATTAAAACTTAAATTAAAGTCATGGCGTAAGCTCTAATTTTGAACCTCAGATCATTTTTATGCCTTTGTGTGTTTATGGTTTTTCTAACATGCAATTTAAAAATGATAAAATTTCCCACAAGACAGTCCTTCACAAAAAGCATCCTCCTTAGACAAAGTGGCCAAATTTGTACGTTATCTCGTTCTAATACTTTCTTCCCAAAACATCATATAAACCGATTGAAATATTTCCCTTGCTACCACTTCAGTCTGCATCTCTACGAGTTCGGCCCGATCTATCCCAAAACTATGTTTGTCCAAATATGTCAAACAAGAACATGATGTTTTGCTATTTTAGTGTTCATAAATAAGTCAACAAAAAGAAACAGTTATCTTTACATATCTAAAATTAACTAAATAAATTTCATAACTCATTTAAACTCTATTCATTAATTTTCAAGCAATAAATGCATCAGAACCAGTCCGAATTTTTAAAAAATCTAATCTTAGGATCACTCAGTTTGAAACCGTCTGATAGAAATCCAATCAGAAGTCTAGGGCATGGTCCGTGCAGACTAAAATTAGACCTCAGCCTGCATTAAGTAAATGTTTAATTATTTTCAAGTCTTCTCTCATCCCCATCAATTGAGTATTACCGGTTTATATCGAAAATAAATTTATAACATTTTAACACGGTCGAGTTACTCAGGTTCGATTTGGTCTCAATCGCATCTCCAGAGACAACACTTTGAGCAATGAAAATGTGTTAGCTTAATGTCTCTCCAGAGACTTATTGCGGAGAAATAATTTTTCAAGAAATTTTTAAAATATCTGTTTGATCTTTTGTGAAAGTGCGGTAAAATATTTTCATTCCCTGCCTTGTACCCGTCTAGTAGATAACCGAAAGTATTAAAAATATTACATTCATAATAAACTTTGGTTATGTCAATGTTGATTTTTCAATGTACAAAGGGTTTGTGGGGAAATTGTTGTGGCTCTGCGACGAGAATACAAGAAATCTTTGAAAATAAAAGGAAAGCAAAACATTCGGATATTTGTGTGTTTGTGTTTAAGTACCCTACATTGTCTTACTAAAATAAATATGCCTTTGCGTCAAGAGAATTCAGGCGATATTTCATTAATATAATAGTATTTTAAACCTCTTTACATGATAAAATATAAAAACGTTTTTAAAGGTGTAAAAAAGCAGATTTTATATCATTTCTTTGATTTCTATTTTCTTGTTATTTCTTTATTGAATTCATCATGTTCCAATACCAGTCTGTGCATATGTAGGAATGTAGGAAGCGAAACAAACAGAAATAACAGTCACAGTTTGGGCTGTCAGTTTAAATTGAGAATCTAACTGTACGTATAAGGTGGGCTTAATGTATACTCAATGAAAATGACTTAGACCTACAAACGCTTACAGAATCCACAAACAAGACAACAAACGTTCAGACCTATAAACAAGGCCTAAAGTTAGTGGACATGCGCCAATAATAGGGGAAATGCTTAATTATATTTGAGGTATTCTATCATCTCCATGAACTGAACGATATATATCACAAATGGGTTTATAACATAAATTCATTATCCAAACAGGATTGAGTTTCTAAGTTTCGACTTGGTTGCAACCTTATCCCTTATATTTAGAGAGAGAGCCTTGAACTTTTAAAATGTGTTAAAAGCCCAATCTCTCTTATCTTACTAGCAGTTTAAAACAAATAAGCAAAGAAGCGTAAAAAAAACTCGCAGTCTGTATGTATAGGGTGTGTCAAAAAGATGAATGAGATCCATCTGTTCGTGAGCTATCGATTACACACATGCATGCACAGAGATATAGCCTCAAAAACGTTCGATTCTAGTTCAGAGATGCTTAAAACGTGCTCTTCCTTCGAATTTTCGACCCCGTCACAATACTTTCCCTATACATTATGCTATGTATATAAAGAAAGTATAAATTGGGGTGACACCACTGAAGTTATTTATGCCATTTTGAATAGTGGCCTACAGTGCCTAAATATTCTAGAAGAAGAAAAAATAGCTTTATACAACATTTGGCATATAGATAACATCATTTGACAATAATATTTGACATAAAGATAACAACATTTGACGTAAAGATAAATGATTAATTAATAAGATAATAATTTGTCACACTTATATTATTTCTCATAAAATGTACTTATCTAATTTTATTAAAAACATTTAAAATTATATTGCTAAGTGACGAGAAAGAATCACTGATATAGTTTACTTTAAAGTTCAAAGTTATTTTTAGGGCATTTTTGCATATGTATCCTGACCAAATTTACTAGCTACAGCACTGCCTAAAATCGAGTTTAAAGAGTAATCCTCCTTGAGAATTACTACTTGGAAATAATTTCTGAGGAAATTCCTTTTCGAGGCATCTTAGAAAATTCCGTGTCATCTTTGTAATCTCAGTCTTGCTTGCTCTGTATCTAAGTCTTATTGAACAACTGAAAGTGCGTATTTTAAAAATATCCCTTTTATAATAAATTACGATATTCCTACGTTGATATTGTAATGTACAAAGAGGTTTGTAGAAAAATCACTGTGTGGGTTTTGGGGTGGAACCCGGAAATCTTTAAAAATAAAAGAAAAGGACATTTTAGGGGTGTTAATGTTTGTTTAGTACACCAGCTTTCTAACTGCAATAAATACACACGTGACATCAAGTAAATATAGGCGAAATTTTACTAGTAAAATACAGAGGAAAATTTAGAATATTTTTCGCACTTGATAAATATTTTGAAAATGTTTACTTCAAAGGGCAGAAGGAGACAAATGATTGGAGAATGAAATATTTTGTTATACAAATTATTTTATTTATATTGTTTTCTTGTATTGTAGTTTATGTTACATTTATATTTACTATAGTCGACTTCGCTTATAACAATCAACGCGTGCCCTAGTTATTACAATGTTCTGAGCTGGTGGTCCCTTAAGATCGTAAGAAGGTAAAGTACTATTCGAAAAATACTCATAGCGAACATTTTTTGGTCTCTTAAAATTCATTATAAGCAGCCTAGACGGTATATCATATTGATGAAACGTAAATCCCCAGTCGTTCAGTGATCATTATTGCAATTAGAAATAAAATAAATATCACAGATATTAAAATGCGCCATGGTTTAGATCAATAGTTCTTGCCCTTTTTACCCCCACATTTGCTTGAAAATACAATTTATGTCGCACCTTCTCTGAAAGTGGACTTTGCCACCAGGTCACTGTAAGTAAAGTAGATCCCCGTAGGTATTGCTGGCGTCACATCGCTGAATCTGCATAATAAGGGAAATCTGAAGGAATGTAAAAATTAACAAAGAACTTTGCTCAAGAAATAATGGATAATCTGACGGTTTTTGAAAGTGGAATAATTGGGCTCGATGTAGTAGTGGAAGCATTAGCAAAATGGCTGTATTTATGAATTGGTCGAAGACATCAGATAGAATTTATAAAAAATAAACCACAAAAAGGTCAGACTTCAAAGCATGTGGGTCTGCCAACATCAGCTGCATACTCAAGCTGGATGTAGAGGTGGTAAACTTGCCCGTACCAGCTATAGAACAGAGGATCGTGAAATTAAATAATCGTGTACAAAGTCATATTGTCTCTGCAGATCTCTGCAGAATTTACATCATATGGGCTACAAAACCTAAGCAAAAGTTCTAACCAGGTGGTCATAATAATTTGGCCTCTCAACTTATGTACACGCCTCCCGTTTTATCAGAATTAACAGTGACACACTGCAATAATTTCAGGCAAGACATTCCCAATATCCACTTCGCATCTCTCGTGGGAAAGCATATACCTTCAGTTTCGAACCTTTTGCTTCGTTACCGAGGTGGACGTAACTTTAGAAATTGTTCAAATGTGTTTAGAAAATCGTGTAACATGCATCTCTATTAAATTTTTTAGTTGGATTTTTCCATCTTAGAGGCTAAAGGAGAGGACAGGGTAGGATAGTTTGGCAAAGAAAAAAATTACAGTTTATAATTAATTCTTTCGCCTTTGCTTTAAATGAACGTTTTCGTTTTAACACAGCATAAGGGAAAGAAAAACAACTTTTTTAAAATAATTTTATTAATTTTAAATTTTAACAGTGTTCATCCCAGTCACATTTCTTTAATGATTTAATGATTTACTTTGTATCCCGCTTTTGGTTAATGAATTTACATCAAACATTTCCAAGGAAAAATTAATTACTACAAGACGTCTACCTTGAAATTTGATAAAAAAGAAACCAATCTTTGTACCTAACAACCACAATCTATACAGTGGTTTGCGCCTTATTTCGCTTGATCAAAATGTTATTATAACGGCTTTTCTTTTAATTAAATTCGAATGTATTTATATTTATACTGAATTTTAATTAAAAATTTACATTTCTTATTCGATACTTTCATTTACTTTATTTGTTTGAAAATTGAAAAAAAAAATAATAACGACAACTTTACTGCTCCGTGGTAGAAATTTTCGCAACAGTCCAAACTAGAAAATTCAATAAATCTACAGATCTGCGATGGAAAATTGAAAAAAAAAATTGAATGGTCCGCGATATGTTTTAGGTTGAGAACAATTGATAGCATCTAACTAGCATGTCTTAATAGTGCAAAACCTTCTTTTTAAATATCAGATATCTGTTGGTGTTATTCTTAATTTATTTCCCCTAAAATAATCATACACTAGTAGAAATTTTCGTGTAATGTTGTACTAAAAATTGGTTACATTTATATCGACAACGGATTTTCCTGTAACACTGCACAGCTAAGTTGAATTTTCCAAATTAGTGGTGCAATATTGCGTGAAAATCAGTAGGTATTACCACAGTAGCCACCTTTTACAGCAATGCTCCAAAAAATGTATAAAAGTGTAGATTATCAAAATACTCCCATTTAAAAGCTAATAGTTTCCGACTGAATCATAAATTTGACCTACGGGACAGCTGAAATCATTTGCGCAAGATGACTATGGAGTAAATTACTTTATGAAGTGTCAATATGTATAACTTATTGTAAAATATTTATTTCTTTTGGACCTTTCGAATGTGCCCAAACCAGAGGACCATGCCCAAATTTACTATTGAATCCTGGCCTGGTTGGTTCTGGGATAGGTTTGCACCCCAGGAAAAAATAATCTAATTTTTTGGGGATAAAGGGCGCAACAATTACCAAAATTTGAAATTAAAATTTTACGTTTTTCAAATGTATCAATAAATTGCTTGTTTTATACAAAATGTTTAACGGCGAAAAGAATAAAACCAGCCCTATGAATCCAGAACTAACCGTTCTCGAGATATTTTAGGTTTTTCGTATTTCTGCTACGACGCCTTTCAAAATACGTCCAGTAGCCAAATGAAACGAAAATAATTAAAATAAAACGGCAAATGCAGTGTAATTTCAAATAATTTTAATCCGTTTATTGTGCTATTAAACTCAATTTAAAGAATAATAAAAGAAAGAGAGTCTGCAGGGAGAGTTATGTGCTATCCGCATCAGATTTTTATACATGCAAGGACTACTCCGGGTTAAAGCTGCATTCAGAGTCCACGACCCGAACCCGGATTCAAACCCGGCACTTATGGATCTAAATGCTAGCGTGAATTCTAATCAGCTACAAATAGTCCTTGCAGATCCCAGTAAGCATCAGTGACAAAAATTTTGCATACATGTCCAACGTACATGTTAAAATATTTTTTTTCTAAGGATCTGCTATAGATAGAACTCGGATGATGACTGGTTTAATTTCTGCATGAAATTCCGGAGGTAAAAGGGGTTATCACTAAGATTTTTCACTTTCAGTTCATTTTCCACTTCCGGTTTGCAAATGTTTATTTTACTTCAAACAACCATTTCAAATGTTTGGCTATAGAGATTGGATGATGACTGATATAGATTCAATATAAAATTCTGAAAGAGGTGGTTGGTTCACTAAGAATATTCACTTCCGGTTAAAACATTTCCCTCGAAACACATATTTCTCATAACTGACTATAGATAGAGATTAGATAATAGCCATTATGGATTCAGTATTACATTCAGCAGTGAGTTAAGGGACTCATTAAGCATTTCTAGTTCAGATTCTGGAAATATCATTAAAAATTTACATTTTTCTTGAAATATCTATTTCAGGGAGTCTTCTATAGATATAGTTTAACTGATGATTGATGTAAGTTCAACATACAACTCTGAAGAAGAATGGAAGTTTGCTAAGGATTTTCATATTACTTTTTTATTTTTATTTATTTATTTTTATTTTTTTGTGTGTGGTTTCGAAAATTCGCATGACTGTACAAAATGAGTATGCTGAAGAAAATAAAAATGCATAATAGTTCCGTCAAAAATGCAGCATACATATCATTTGCCAAAACATAAAGGCTCCTTTATAAATTTCTTGCATTAAGCTATTTCTTCAGAAAACTGTATTTCCTAACAATAAACAACTAACGTTTATAAATTTTTCACTAATAAAGAAAATCTAAAGGGAATTCTTTAGTCTATCAAATCCCAACTAGAAACGTGTTAAAAGCTGAATATCTCTCAAGAGTTATTGTTTAGAAATAATTTTACCAGATTCATTTTAACATCTCTGTTTGATCTCCGTGAGTGTTTTAGAGCCTTTGTAAGCTCAGTCGTGTTTGCTCCGTATACAAATACCGTAGAACGTTGGAGTTTTAGAAATATTTCTTTTGTAATGAATATCGGCGTATCAATATTGATTTTGCAATATACACAAAGCCGGTGAGAAACACTTATGTGGCTCTGCGATGAGAATTCTGGACATTTTTTGAAATAAGAGGAAAACAAAACTTTTTGCAGGCTTTAATGTTTGTACAGTACACCAACATTTCTCTTAAAATTAAATCATCCTGTAGGAAGCCAACCAAATACAGAATATAATGCATTACTAGAATATGAAGAAATTATTTAAATATTTTTTACTTTCCCTACAATACATGGTAATGAATAGAGGAAAGTATTGAAATCGTGTCGAAAATCTCAACTCCAGTTTTCGAAGGATCTACACGATTTGAGACCTCTAGAATATGATAAAACTATTTTAAGCGTGACTTCTGTATGTGTGTCTGTCTGTCTGTGCAATGTATGTATCCACTTTAACTCAAAAACTAATAGACCAAATGTCATAAAATTTGGTAGATAAGTCACTTCTATATGACCCTGCTGCTGATTAGGTTTTGCTACTAATCGAAATAAAAGAACCCGACTTCTATTGGGAAATGGCCCGCAAAAATCTCATGTATCCACTCTATATAAAAATCTAACTGACCAAATGTCACAAAATTTGGTCAATTAGTTACTTGTGAGATACCCTGGTACTGATTATATGTTGGTACAATTCAGAAAAGCAGAACCTGTCTTTTTTTCGAAATGGTGCTCAAATGTATTAATTAAATGAGTGTTCGGACGTAAGAAATAAGATACGTAATTTTTAACGAGGAAAATAATAAGACCAACCCCATTAATCTAGGACTAACCGTTCTCGAGATATTTTAATTTTTTGCATTTTTGTTACGCCGCCTTTGAAAAAAAAAATTCCAGTTACAAAATAAAAACAAAACTTGAATTAAATGAATTCAGTGTTATTTTGTGCCATTAAACTCAATTTAATGAATTATTTAAGAAATAAAGAGAAAATAAATATGAGTCTGAAGGGAAAGTCATGTGCTGCTCACATCAGATTTTTTAATTTAAACTATTAAATCGTCTTGTTGGATCTCATTTATTCTTGTTCAGACTTGATTTGCCTTGTCGGGATATTCCTTTTGTGTTTTGGCGCACGCCAATCCTGTTTCACTTCTCTTTTCGGATTGGCTGGACTGTTCATCATGCTGCTTTCTGATTGGCTCTCTCTTAATCCAGGTCTTGGGTATCTTCCCGACCGTCCAAACATATACCTTACACTTTCGGGTAGTTAACGGTCTGGGTCGAAGAAGAAGGTCTTGATTATATACCCCCCCCGCTTCCTCTGCTTCTTTTTGCACCCATTCCTCTTTTAGACTTCGGGTTTGTTGGCTCTCTTGCACTGACGAAGGGGATCCAGCGTATCATCAAAACCGCAGTATGCTGCAATATTGTGTTATTTGTGTTTATTTATGCTGCTCTAGTTTTCCTTAAAATATTAAATGTTTCAAATAAAAGCATTTTTATCCAAATGAGTCGAAATTAAATGGCATGTCAGTGTGACTAATGATATTGAACACCCTTGAATACCAATACACCATTATTCAATTGTGTTTTCAGTCTATAAACGTCCGGAGGCTTATTGACAGTATGATTGAACCAAGACATAAAATCAGCCTCATTCCTATAGGATGATCCTTTTACAATACATGTCAGTTTTTTTCTTTTCTTTTTTTTTTTTTTTTCGTTTTTGGGTGGAGGGAGACCTGGCGACGTTTAAAAAGTCACTGAATAAAAAAGAAAATGTTTCAAAATCTGCAAATTTAATGTATTTTAAAATAGTATTATTTTTATGTTTATTTTGAGAGATAACACTCAAACTAATTTATATAAACAAAGAAAGAAAGAAAAAAATGAATTTGAATCCATAAGGAAGACAAGTACTGACCACATCAGAATTGTTATTCTCTAAAACCACCCTTGGACGACATGTTATTTTTTTTGCTGAATTTTAGAATTACATAAAATCTGGAATTCACAACCAAAGTCGGTGTTTTTTTTTTTCTTATATACTTGAAATCATTTAATCCTTTAATGTAAAAGGTTATCTTGCTCGTCTTTTTAAATAATAATCTTATTTCTTTTCTTTTTTTTTTCTTTTTTTTTACCTTCCCTCTGCGTAATCCTATTAAAAGATATCCGTACTAGAGCAAAATATCAAGATGCCAACCCATTGTGGTACAAAATGCGGTCCTCTAGCCATTCCTTTATCTTGTTTGTTCTTGTTCAGTCTTTTAAATGGAGAAACATTACTTTTGTTATAAATGCTTTAGTCTTGTTTAAACTTTATCTCGTAATTTAGAGACTAAATTGAGGGTTAAAAATTTAATCGCGTCTCTTAAAGAAATGCTTATGGGTCTTTTTCCCGAAATAATGCTTAAGAGGTCTTCACATCTCATAAATGGCATAAAATTCGAAGAAAATATTTCATTTTTTTTTTAGTATCTCAATTACTACTTAAAATGAAATTCAATACATATATTAATTAACTATATTTTTTAAATATAACTCACATAAAATACTCGTATATTTATTTTAAATGAATTTAATTTTTAAACGATTTAATTTGCGCTTTTAAATGAATAACATAAAAAAACTAATATACGTTCTCAGCAAAAAATTTTGCATACACTGCGTGCAATTCGCCCACGCGAAATCTTATTTGAACCTAAAATACTTTAGAAGGTGAAGAAATAATTCATTGCCAAAATAATACAAAAAAAAAATTATAGAAAAACAAAATAATAAAAAACTATAGAAAAAAAAATTAAAATTTTCTATTTTTAAAAATTTCAAATTTTTGATTAAAATGTTCAATATTATAAAATATATTTAAAATGAGGCCTTGCTAGAGTTATACACTAAAAATCACTTTCACTTTATATTAAACATTCTTATTTACTTACTATTCAATTCGTAGAGAATTAAAAAAAAATTATTTCAATTCTAAATGCTTTTATTATTATTCCTACTTCTATAGAATGTTACTTTTTTCAGTTTCTACTCTCTGAACATATTGAACAAATGTCAAAAATATTTTTCTGCAATGACCTAAAGAAATTACTGAAACTAATAGAATGTTTCTAAGTTTCTACTCTCTGAACATACTGAATAAATGTTAAAAATATATTTCTGTAATGACCTCAAAAATTTACTGAAACAAATAGAATGTTTTCAAGTTTCTACTCTCTGAACATACTGAACAAATGTTAAAAATATATTTTTGCAATGACCTCAAAAAACCGCTAAAACTGTAAACAGTTCGGAATAAGAATAGGCAGACCAACTGTCCCTTTCGAAATCTGCTTTCTTGCGTGAGAGTCTTTAATCTTTTAATGCAACATAAGCTTATCTTTCTTGTAAGAAAGGAACTTTTTAAATAATAATCCTTTTTATCAAGACTAGATCCGATTATAAAATGGGAGAACAGTCGTCGGACAAGATGTCATGGATTTAATAGCGGACATAACTGAAAACATCCCATACATTCACTTTCTATTTTATATTTTTTATATGAAATGAATTATTGCAATGCCTAACTTTTCAATTTTTATTATATAATATAGTTGCTCGTATTTGAATGTTTCCTTCTTATATTAGGACATATATTCTAACATACTGTCCTCCATTTATATTTTAACTTCTGTTCAAAATATTTATTTTAACTAGCATTTAAGATTGTTTAAGGCAGGGTCATTTACACTCTTAAAATTGGGTTGAACCGTTTTTTAAACGTGTATATATAATAATAATTTGTTAAAATGTGAGTGTAAATAATAATAATTTGTTAAAATGCGAGTGTAAATAATAATTTGTTAAAATGCAAGTGTACATAATAGTAATTTGTTAACATGCGAGTGTAAATAAAGAATTTTAAATAATTTGCTTTATAATGTATGGCGGTTAGTGTTGAAAGTAGTTATCTTAATAAAAACTGCAGCTCTGTTAGATTCTATCCCGTGATCAAAGTTTTATTCCGCCAAGTCCCAGGAGGTTTATAAAAGGTCTGAAAATACTTTTAGTCTACCTCCTCCCCAGATACTTTTTGTCCGTCAGCTAAATTGTTTGAGTTCTATTTTGTAGTTAATAAAAAAGCTGAATATGTTTGCATTTCTGGTAAATCCCCGAGGAAATTCTTGGAGAGACAGGAAAGGCTTTTCCAAAAAAACTCCATTTTCTACACTTGAAGGTGGTGATTAAAACATTCGGCTGTGCTTGATACCAAAGAACTAGTATAAGGTTGATACTATACAAAGTTTCAGTCTTCTGAGTTACCAGGGTGCTTCTGGAGGTTGTGGAAAGACAAAAAACACTCTAGATCATTATTATATAGATACTATTGTACAATGTATTTTTCTTTTATTTTTTTTTTCAATTCGAGATTTTGACGAAAACACACATTTCAAGATCCCACCAAAACACATTAGTAGTGGGAAAATGGGGGTCCTGTCTCAGCAGGTGTAATAGCGCAATATTGTGCCTGCCGATGACTCGTAGTCCAAAGCCGATCTTCTTTCTTAATTACTTCTTAATTTTTAATTACTTATTTTAATCACTCATTTTAATTACAAGTAATTTTAAATTACTTATTTTAAATACAAGTAATTAAAAATTAAGAAGTAATTAAAATAATTAATTAAAAATTAAGTTGTAATTAAGAAAGAAGATAAGTTTTGGACTATTTCGCCATCTTGTAAACTTTGGACCGACAACGTCATCATAGATCTTAAATAAAAACTGATAAGATCTCATTTTAGTACTGTCATTAGTGTGTATATCGTTAATTTCTAGTTTGGGTGGCTGATGATGAAGACCCTATTCTGTAAGTCATTTTCATGTAATTTTCATGATGTTTTTTAAACAGGTCTTTTTCAAGGGAATTTTTCGCCAGCATTTTCTTCTCGGTGTTAAATTGTACATATGGCTTCAAGCAGGGTTCTTGCTTAAAAGCTAATATTCGATGGATATTCACAAGTTTTATCTCAAGTTTCATATACTGTTTTAAATTTCTATAATGTTGAACATATTTAGACACATGATTCAAATTGGGTGTTAATTTGATCTGATCCTTGGATACTTTCAAATTCATTTTTTCAGATAAATTCCGGTTGTACTCTGAAATCAAAGCTGGGGTGATATACCCACCCCTGAATATGTTACGTTGTGACATACTACTTGGAATGAATTTTCTCAAAAATTGTGGTCGTTCAATGTTCTATATGCAGATACCTCTTTCGTCAGTCGCAGTGAAATGTTCTGTTTTAATAACAATGGTAAACTCCATTTACAGAAGATAATTCAATTATATGATTCAAAATTTTGCCTAAGGTAGTGTGATATTGTCTTTGCTGAAAATCAAATAACGTGTTTAAAAAAATGTTTTCACAACATTTGTAGATAGCCCATTGGTTAGCGCGCTGGAGTTGCACTCGGTAGGCCCGGGTTCGATTCCAGCCACTGCCAAAACTGCCGCCGTGTTCATGCGGAGTACGATCACGTTAAACATGTGGGCCCGAAAGTCCTTCCGAGAGGTTGGTGGTAAGGGAAGGAGGGTACGGTCCCTGTGGATGCCTCCCCCACTGGGTTCCGGTCTAAATTGGGTGGCACTTCCCGACCGTCCAAACTGTTACCTTACACCTTTCTGGTAGGTCGGACGGTCTGGGTTTCAACAACAACAACATTTGTAGAAAACTTTGAGAAAGTATATTCATAGACTGGCTTCCTACTCAAATATTAAAAATAAAAGACAGTATAAGCATTCTACCACCAGCTGCCTGTGACAAAAAAAATTGCATTCGATCATCTAATCTCTTGTATTCATGACAGTGTAATGTGTCATGTAAGAAAACTTTTCAAATGTGTTGGTTGTGCTGCCCAGATTGAAGATCAAAGTTACCATAAATGCCTTCACAGTACTCCATTAGAAATGTACAACAGTGTACATGAACAAGTACTTATAAATCTTGACATTAATAACATAGCAAAGAAAGTTTTGCTGCGTGGGGAATTAGTCTTTTAATGGTATGATCGACATTTTTTCAAGTCATTCAAATCAGTGGACTATGAATGTGAGATAAGAAAATTATTTTAAGTTATTTGTTGAAATGTACAAGAAATAATGGTTAATGTGTATTTTATGAAGAATAGATTCATTAAATGTTTTTTATCTTTCAAACTGAAGTCTTTATTTCATTTATCGACTTATTTTTAATGTGCTATTTAGAAATGCTTTGTGCTCGTGGGTTATGTATCAATATGTTCAAATGTATTGCATTTAGTAAAGTAATCTCTATTTTCAACAAATATTTAAAAAAAAAATTAAAAGTAAATTTATTCGAATTATATCAAATGTCTGCAGAGTTTTGTAGTGAAAGATATTTACACTTTACAGAGTTCAATTCATAAAATTTATGTTCAATGTTGAAATTCTAAAATTGTATATCCTTATTGATTAAAAATAAATTCAAAGTTATGTTCCATTCTCTAAAAAGTATGAAGATTCATACAGAATGTGAGTTTAAAACTCTAAGAATTACCTGAAAACTGAACACTAGTTTCCTGAAAATCTGTTGTGATTCATTCTGCAAAAAGTGTAAAATTTTGTTACAGATTTCAGTTTTATGGTGTACCTACAGCCGCGAAATTTCGACATTTCTATTTGTATGTCATCAATGTCTCCCAATGAGATATCAAAACTCATTACACGTTTCTTTTAAAGTGATAATTGCGTATCTGTTGTATTTTAATGTTATTAGAATGTATTGTGCTTCCCCCAGAGGGTAACTCTTTTATTTAAATTCGATGTTAGCAGTCACATATCCTTAAAAAATAATCGCTAAGTAGCATTCTATTCTCCTGAAATTCGTGAATTTTTTTAATGTACCAATTTTATTGTGATAAGACTCCCTGTAACATTCAAAACGAGTCTCTTATTCACCAATCATCTACTAAGTATTGGGCAATCTTTGCTAAATTATTTAAATATCATAATTTTAAACGATAATGGAGTCTTAGAACTTATGTAATATTAAACAAGAAAGATCAATCATGCTTAGAGCATTGATTATGAAACACTTTCCAACAGCAATGCAATTTTATTTAAACATGTCTAAAATGCAATACATTCCTCCGTAATATTTTAAAACTTCTCACAATACTACATTGATTTATTATATTGGAAAACTTAAACCTTCATCGAAAAAAAAGAACTTCATTCAAATGACGGCATTGAAATATAAATTGCCTGGTTTAAACATCTCTAAAATGTGATATATTACTCGACAATAATTTTAGAATTATCATAATACCACGATAATTTATTATATTTAAAAACTTCATCGAAAACAACTGAAATTCATTCAAATGACGTCATAGAAAAAATAACACGCCTGGCTCTCTCTAAAAAAGCAGCATTTCATTCATAAATAATTTCCCATTCATGTCATTCATCACAATACTATAATAATTTGTTTTATTTAAAAATTAAGACCATGGAGCTATATGTAATTTAACTCTATGCTTAAAACTTCATCGCAAAAAATCGTCCTTCTCTCGGTAAAGTCAATGAATATTTCTTTCATATCAGCTATGCAGACTCCATGAGCTAAATTCTTTTGCGTTAAAAAAATACAGCAATTTCTATACAAATCATCCTACATATTTTGCGGTTTACATTTTACATAAGTGAAAAATAGGCTTCGTTATAGAAATAATCAAATTTGGATGAGCATTTAAACTCATATATATTGTAATTGCGTTGATTTAGTATGTAGATACACAGAATTTAAACCAAAATAAAGTGGTTTTAGGACGGATACAACGCTCAATATGAAATAAAAAGAACTTTAAAAATCGCGATTTTGAGACAAGATGGATGCCATATATCATTTTGAAGTGGATCACATGATACTTTCATATCATGGACACGTGATCGTTTCATATAAGAGGTGTTATTATTATTTTAATTTTTATATAAAAAACTACTGAATATATTTCGCTGAATTTTTTTTTATATATTTTATGGAACAATTTGAATATTACCTAAAAATTTCGAAGCAATTTGTGAATTTTAAATCCGCTTAAAAAATGAAGAATTAGGTCCCATAGGGCTCAATGTATTTCATTTTTTCAACCCGGGTTCAATCCAAAACTAATTGGCTTATTCATTTATATTCCCATAGGTCCTACAGACCGTTTGAACAACATACTAAAATTTCATTTTGATTAAGTCATTTTTACGGCAGTTATCGTGCTAACGGACAGACAGACAGACAGACAGACAGACAGAATAAACAAAGTCATAAACACTTTTGAACTTTGTTGTAAAGTGTTAAAAACAAGAAGTTTTACTGGTGTTAAAATTATTTTTCAATATTGAAAACAATAAGGAGGAAAGAAGTAAAATTGTACAACGTAAGCTAGCCATCTGCCGCTTTCTTAAGCAAAATTCTTTATTTAGTGATTTGACAACTAAAATTTTTTTTATCTTATCCAATTCTTATTCATATTTACCGCTTCAAGAAAATGAAACCAAATGCAAGCTCAATATTTTTTTTTCATTTGATGAAGCGATTTAAATCTGATGATTCAAATAACAAATACCAAGATTCCTCCAGATGAATCAAATAAAGAAAGCTGACAAAAACATTAATGGAGCACATAATTAAGACATTTGTTACAAACTGCACTTCTTACCATTAAATATGCTGGAAAAAGACAGGAAGGTATTTTTGTCGGGAGAAATTTCGGAAACATCGAGATGTAAATGTTTCCTGAAGATAAATTTTAACTATTCGGCTAGAAACTCAATTAGTCTTTAGTCAAAATTAACATTTTTAACTCTGCGTATTTATACTTCCGAAGACCATTTCTGTGTTGTATTTATTTTTAGATTTTTTTAAACTAGACAGTCACTCACAAAATGATTTTTAAACAAAAAATTAAACACATCTTACAAAGACGTTTATTTTCTTTGCAATGGAGTATAAAGTATTGTTTTCACGAAAGTTTTCGAATTCGAGATTTTGACGCCGATATGTGTTTTAAGACGTCCTGAACAGGTTTCGACTATTTTTGGAGTGATGTTCGTCTGCTTGTTTGTCTGTCTATCTACCTGATGTCTGTGGTCTATTTCTTGTGAAAGCGATAGCATCTATAAATATCAATGAATTTTCAAAAAACTTTATATTCGGTTTTGTTATGAAATATTCTAGAACTAGATAGAATTTTAAAAATTCAAACGAAAACTTCGAAATTTATTCAAAATTTTATTTTTTGTTAACATGGCAGCATTACAAAATTTGTCATAATCATGTATAAAAGAGTTGATTTAAAAATTAACGATCACAAGAGCAAATAATTTCCACTCATCGTTGTGAAAAATAGTCAGAATACAATTCGTTTTTGTTCGTGATGTCATTATCTCCACTTGGGAGGCAAATTACCCCCCTCTCCTCTCCCCCATCCTGAGGGGTGCTTTGCATTGCCAAATATGGTATCAATTATATGATTTTTTTCTTCAAGCCCTTTAAGGTGAAAAGTAACATGCTATAATTGCAAGCATTTGGATTCACTATACCGATTTTTCAAATTTTTTCTTTTAAAATTTGAAAAAAAAAAAAAAATTCTGGTATGAAAAAGTTGTGTTGAATCGCATTCCAGTTACTTGCTCAAGCCCATTGATAAGTGTAGCCAAAATTCTGAAAAGGAAAGTCGAGAATTTAATAGGGAGAGGTGTTCAAAAGGCAGGATTTCGTTTTCCGATAAGTTCCGTGGATAGCTAATGTAATTGTTCATCGAAAAAATTTTATGACCCCAAAGTCAACCTGCCTGTACACATTTAAATGCATTTCTATTGACATTAATAATCATTAGATTTTTGATGAAAGCTTTGGAGAACCGGGAGCATTAAAGATTTTCACCATTTTAAAAAGAGTGCGAGTTTTTGAAATTTATTTTCTTTAAATACAAATATATGTAATAAATACGAATATATGAATACATATCAATTATTACTTTTTAAATGATGTATTTGTGTTATTTAGTCGGCTGGCATCATGGAACGAATTGAATACTTCACATAAAAATCGGTAAAATTTGATACGATATCGATCATACGATACGGCTTTTATTAAATCGTAAGTTCTGATTTGGAAAACAATGATTACATAAATAAATAATAATTTTGCTATTCATTGGTATAAAATTATCTACACAGTTTAAAAATAATAATTTTACACAAAGATTACAAAACATGTTTAAAATGTTTTCCATCCATGCCAAAGATCCATTAAAGATAAGAGGCAGATATTATTTGCCTATGTTGCATTTCTGCGTTGCGTCATTTGAACACTTGCTGTAAACATTTACATTTTAATTTGTGATTAATCCCTCATCAACTTTGTTTAAACATACTCTGGGACTTTTTGTGATAAAATGCTAAAATTTTGTACATCACCTTATTAGTGTATGGAGCACATTTTACTCATTGGAAATGTTTTTGTATTAAAATTTCAATTTTGTATTTCATCAAATTTAATCCCCTGAAAATTTTTATCGATTTCATAAATTCTGTACATTTTTGTACGCAACTTTGTAATTTGCTATATATGTCTAAGATCAATATATAAGGAATAAAATCAGAGGTCAGTGTTTTTAGGATACCCTGTATATAAATGCAAGTATTTTTAATTCATATTTATGTATGAACCTGGGTATCTCCATAGGTCTGCTAACAATAAAAAATGTCAGGTATTTAATCTCGTTAAATGTGAATAGTGGTAAGGTATTGTTAGATGACTAGGTCTTTAAATTTTTCTTTACTGTGTATATTTTTCAATGTAGAACTAAACTACATATTATTTCTTTGAAATTGCAATGTTTTCCAATTGTCTTTTATTGTTTTCTTTTCTTTCTTGTTTTCTTTAAACCATCCTAATACATATATCAAGGCTTCCTTACAATTTTGCGGATGCAATTGCAGTTGGTTCTTGTAACTTTTATACCATGAAAACCATAAGTATTATATTATTGAAAAAACTATTTTCTAAAATTTAATGTACACTTTTGTAATTTAGATTATACATATGTATTATTCAAGTGAACTTTACATTAAAAGCCAAATTGTCGATATAACTGTATTTAATCTTCCGTATCTTTACTACTTATCACGATAAAAGTATAAATATTTTGAAAGTAATTTTTACTATAAATTAACAAGCAATACTGTGTTGAATATAACTCGAGTCGTTTTTAAAAAATTAAATATTTCATTTTGCATTAATCTATTAGAACAAATAATCTCGTGAAAAATGTTGGGAATTGGACTAAAATTTGGCAGTAAGAAAGAAGTATGTATTCGACAAAAAAGATATTTTTATTCCATATTACTTTAAACCCCTTCTTTAAATTTAATATTAATTATTAGCTTAATAATAGACAACTACTACATTTTTATTCGAGAGGCAAATTGAGATGTCAAACTTGAAGAATTTATTGTTATAGTAAGTCACCAGAGCAATATGTATGCAACTTTATATTTCAAAAATAATTTCAGCTGTTAAATTTTATCATTTGAAATTATAAATTTATTGGTATCATGAAATGAAGTCTACTTTTAGGCAGTTGTTACATGTAGCTTTTAAAAGAAGCGTCTTAACACATTTAAAGGAAAGTTGTGTCATTTGTTCTATAATTGGCATTTGTAAGAAGAAATAAATGTACAAAAATAAATATAAAAGTAATAAAATGTCATTTTTCTATCATACTAGCATTATACAAGTCTTCATATATTATAAAGAAACTTAACATTCAAAATTATGTGTAAATTCTTATAGTATTCTATATGATTTTGTTATTCAAAATATTGTATTCAAATATTTAATTTAATTTTTCTAAAAAATGTATAAGAATCTCTGGGCTCGATATTCAAAATTATCTTCACAGGCAGAACTCTGTAATAAAGCTTCCTGGCCCAGTTTGTAAACAAATTTAGAAAAAAATATTTTTAATCCTCATGAAACGGCAGGGATTATCTAGAAAATCGTACTTAATTAAGCAAAATATTGAATTTTTATCGATTCGGTGTCATTTTGATGAATTTACTGTCATTTTATCAATTTGGAGATATTTTCGTCAATTTTGCAACGTTTTAAAAATCGTGGTGCAACATTTTAAAAATCCCAAGTGGGATTGTAGAACTAACAGTCCCACTTGGCGACAAATTGACGAAACATCATCACAATACTATCCCCTAACAAAACATAATAAATTTCATTTATTTCGCGCAATTTTAACAATTTCAAGACGTTTTTATGGATTTACAAACATTTTTATCAGTTTGGTGACATTTTAAAAATTCGCAAAATATGTTACCGAGTAGAACAGTTGGATTGACAAACCAATGCTACCGAACATTTCAGTACTCTCATCGAACAAAACAAAAATGATTTCATCGATTTAACGTCGCTTTTATCAATTTCGCGAAATTTCCATCAATTTGGCAACGTTTAAGAAAAGTTGCAAAGGTAGCGATATCTCGTCAAATTCGCAGATCTGAATTTGCAGATCCGAAGAATAAAACATCTTGATCCCATTTGTATATACTAAATGAAAACACTAAAATAGTATTAGAAGATACACCCGTTCTACTCTCATTCTGTTTTAACAATGACCTAAAGAGTTTTGACTCTGAGTAGTTTTTATCAATTTGGGGACATTTTCGCCAATTTCGAAACGTTTAAGAAATATTGCCAAGTTAACAGTATTCCGACAAATTCGTAGATCGAAATTCACAGATCTGAAGAAAAAAACATCCTGATCCCGTTTGTATATACTAAATGAAAGCACTAAAATTTTATTAGAATATATATCCTTTCTACTCTTGCTCTGTTTCAACAATCAGCTTAATGAGTTTATTGGCTAAACACAATATATGAGTGTATTGGCTAAATAAAATATATGAGTTTATTGGCTAAATACAATATATAAGTTTGAAATTTCTTTTTACCAAAAAAATGAAAGTGACTTACGCAGTCGCAATAATTTAATTAAAGAAAAAATCAAACCGTTCATTTGAAAGATATATTTTATATCCATTTATTACTTTCCTTATATACATAATGTATTAGGAAAGTATGGTGACGGGGTCGAAAATTCGAATTCGAGTTTTCGACGGGAGAGCACGTTTCAAGCATCCCTGATCACGAATCGACATTTTTGAAGTGATATCTGTGTGTGTGTGTGTGTGTGTCAGTGAGCCTGTGGAGATGATAACTGACGGACGAATGGACCGATTCGAACAAAATTTGGGACACAAATCACTATCCATAAACACTGGATATTGTTTTGCTTATTGTTTGCCTATTGTTTGATACTGCCTATTGTTTTTATACGCAATCGAATGTTCAGAATCCCCCTAAATTTTCGAATGAAATTTTGAAAAATCGTCAAAAAATCAAAACCGCTGATAAAGTTACGCGAATAAACATTTCTTCCGTAATTTTTCATTAGAAAACGATTGACATAAATTTTAGAACGCTAACACGAACCGTTCTGGAGATATTGTACATTTTTCTAAAAAATTATCAAAAAGTCATATGAAATAAAAAAAAGATCAATCATGCTTAAAGCATTGATTATGAAACACTTTCCAACTTCAATGCAATTTTATTTAAAAAAGTCGAAAATGCAATACATTCCTCGGTAATATTTTAAAACTTATCACGATACTACATTGATTTATTATATTTGAAAACTTAAACCTTCATTGAAAAAAATGAACTTCATTCAAAAGACGGCATTGAAATATAAATTGCGTGGTTTAAATATCTCTAAAATGCAATACATTCCACGGTAATATTTTTAAATCCATCATAATACTACGATAATTTATTATATTTGAAAACTTCATCGAAAACAACTGAAATTTATTCAAATGACGTCATAGAAAAAATAACACGCCTGGATCTCTCTATAAAAGCAGGATTTCATTCATAACTTTCTCCATTTCATTCATCACAATACTATAATAATTTATTTTATTTAAAAATTAAGACCATGGAGCTACAATTCATAAACTTTATGCTTACAACTTCATCGAAAAATATCGTCCTTCTGTTTATAAAATCAATTAATATTTCATTCATATCAGCCATGCAGACTCCATGGACTGAATTATTTTGTGTTAAAGAAATACAGTAATTCTAATACAACTCATTCTACATATTTTGCTGTTTACATTTTACATAGGTGAAAAATAGGCTTAATTGCAGAAATAATCAAATTTGAATGAGAATTTAAACTCAAATATATTGTCATTGTGTTGTTTTAGTATGTAGATGCACAGAACTTAAGCAGAAATAAAGTAGTTTTAGTATGGATACAACACTCAATATGAATTAAAAAGAACTTTAAAAAATCACGAATTTGAAACAAGATGGATGCCATATCTCATTTTGAAGTGGGTCATGTGATCGTTTCATATCATGGTCACGTGATCGTTTCATATAAGATGTGTAATTATTATTTTAATTTTTATTTAAAAAACTACTGAATATATTTAGCTGAATTTTTTTTTATATATTTTATGGAACAATTTGACTATTACCTAAAATTTTCGAAGCAATTTGTGAATTTTAAATCCGCTTAAAAAATGTTAGAAAAATTAGGTCCCATAGGGCTCAATGTATTTCATTTTTTCAAACCGGGTTCAATCCAAAACTAATTGTGTGATATTATTTATTTATATTCCCATAGGTCCTACAGACCGTCTGAACAACATACTAAAATTTCATTTTGATTAAGTTATTTTTACGGCAGTTATCGTGCTAACGGACAGACAGACAGACAGAATGAACAAAGTCATAAACACTTTTCAACTTTGTTGTAAAGTGTTAAAAAATATTTCCTATTGAGAAACATGTTCACTTTTCATATGTAATACCATGCGATAAATTGGGTGACATTCTCGTGGATCTAGCTCGTTCCATTAATGAACAAGAAAGATCAATCATGCATAAGCATTGATTATGAAACACTTTCCAACTGAAATGTAATTTCATTTAAAAATTTCTAAAATGTGATTCATTCAGTGGTAATATCTTTTACATTATCACAGTACTACAGTAATTTATTATACTTAAATATTTAAAACTGTATCGAAATATAAATCATCTGATTCTTTATGCAAAATCAATGAATATTTCATTCATATAACTTGTATTCCAGACTCCAGAGCTAAATAATTTTGTGTGAAAAAAATTCAGCAATTCTTATGTAATTCATCTTACAATCGCTTGAGATATTTGCATTCTGCATATGTTAAAATTAGGCTTCCTTGAAGAAATAATAAAAGTTTAGGGATCATTTAAAATCACAACTATTGTAATTACATAGGCACGGAATTTAGATACACAGATAATACACAGATAATATATATGTGTATGTGTATGTACTCAAAGTATTGGAATCGTGCCGAAGATCGGAACTCGAATTTTCAAAGGATCTACACGTTTTGGGACTTCTAGAACACGAAAAAACTACTTTTAGGAAGACGTCTGTGTGTGTAAGGGTGTATCTGTGTATGTTTCTGTGTGTCTGTGTGGATATTACATCCACTCTAATTGAAAAACTAATGGACCGAATTTCATACAATTTGGTAGGTATGTTTTTTGTGGGAAATCCTGATGTTCATTAGATTATAGTACGATTCGTAATAAAAGAATCTGCCTTCTTTGCGAAATGGCCGCAGAAATTGCCTTTATCCACTCTAGCTAAAAACTAATGAACCAAATTTAACAAAATTTGGTGTATAATATTTCAATAATCGACAAGTGATTTATATATCAAATTTAACAAAATTTTGTATATAAGTCATTTGTAGGTTATTCTAGTACGATTCGGGAAAAAGGAATGGGCTATTTTTGCGAAATGGCCAGCAAAAATCGTTATATATAAAAATAAAAGACTACGTGTGCTCAATTATATCAATTAAATTCCTATTTTATATGTGATTTTTGACAACAAAAAGAATAAGACTAACCCCATTACTCTAGGACTAGCCGTTCTTGAGATATTCTAGTTTTTTCGCGTTTTCGCTACGCCACCTTTGACAATAAGTCCAGCTATCAAATGAGAACCAAATTTAAGTTTAACGTGTAAATTCAATGTCATTTAAAATACTTATGTTGTGCAGATAAACTCAAATTATCATTGAATAAATAAAGAGAACGAATATGAGTCTGCAGTGAAAGACATGTGCTGTCCACATCAGAATTTTTAACAATATTACAACAATGATTTATAGAAGTGAACGGGGATTATTTTCAGGCCATTTCGAAAAAAATGTATGATCTATATTTAAAGATCCATCAAATTTTTGTCGAATAAAATGTTCAACAAATTTAAGCTGTGTACCAAATTTTAACTCTCTAGGACGTAGGGAAGTGCATTTAAAATGCCATCAAATAAATTTATCATGAAGAGTTATATAAAATTTAAAAAAAAAGAAAAATTGTTATCTACCAAATTTACTTTAAAATATGAAGCCACTCCCATATGCAAAACGTTTAAACAAATGGAGAGATATTTATTATATAATATCTCTTTCTTTTCTTTCTGGAAGATATCCCAAAGTCAGAATTTAATTGAATTTGTTTTTTTCCCTATATTAAATATTTTTTTTAATTAAAAAACTACTTAACATATTTTACTGAATTTTTTTTTATATATTCTATGGGATAATGTGAATATTTCCTAAAAATTTCGAAGCAATTCGTGAATTTTAAATTTACTTAAAAAATGTTTGAAAAATTAGGTCCCATAGGGTTCAATGTATTTCATTTTTTCAACCCGGGTTCAATAAAAAACTAATTGGGTGATATTATTTATTTATATTCCCATAGGTCCTACAGACCGACTGAACAACATACTAAAATTTCATTTTGATAAACTCATTTTTACGGCAGTTATCGTGCTAACGGACAGACAGACAGACAGACAGACAGACAGACAGACAGACAGAATGAATGAACAAAGTCATAAACACTTTTCAACTTTGTTGTAAAGTGTTAAAAACACACTCCTAGTTCCCCAAACATTCGCTAAGAACCAAACAATTAACTAAAATAGTGAAATTTTAAGGTCTTAGACCTCTTGGAATACAGAAAACATATACTTATAATTCCTCAAACATGCACTGAGTGTCGAGTAATTTAGTAAATTGCATTTAAATATTGATTAGTTTCCAAAAATACGTTAAGTATTGTACAATTTGCTAAATTTCATTCAAATATTATGATTTTCGGGTTTTATTCACCGTAAGCATAAGCTGCCACTATAAAGTATTCACATAGAATTACAAAATTACAGTCTGAAGGCTACCCACATACCCTCAATATCCATCTCTAAAGAACAAATAGTTCTTGGAATATCCCTACGCCAAGGTTGTGATAAGGTGCTTTCCTTAAAGTGAGTACAAGTTATCATAATTGCACACACTGAGCCCATTAAAATAGACGAACCGATCATAATCATAATCGATTCTATATTTTTAATAATCATAATCAATACATTAAATAGGTCCGAAATAATTCCCTCTACACCCTTTAAAATTTAACTAAGTATAGCAGAAAATCCCTTTTTACACGTAAAGTATCCCTATTTCTCCCTGAGATAGAGAAAAAACACCTTAACATTCATTTAAAAAATTCCTACACACCCACTGAAACAAATCTAACTTAACTAAAATCCTCTTCAAATGTATTTTAAGCGAATCCCTAATCATAAATGTTTACACTAAGTTTATGAAATGAAATCACTTTGTAGAGGAAAATGTAGAAGTCGCTCGTGTCATTACTAATGGAAACTTTTCTCTTAGATAACTCTTTAAAATATCCACCAAGTGTTGCGTTCTTTGGTAAGAAGAGATTTGTTGCACCTGCACAGAGGTTAGCTTGTAGGGTTGTCGGCATCTCTCACTTTCCCATTCACCTCGAAAATATCATACCCTTTGCCTAAAATAATGCCGGCCGTCCAAATAGTTGCTCAAGTCCAATGGATGAGTCGGACGGTCTGGGTCTTCAACCTAAAATAATGAAATTTTAATGTCCTAGATCCTGGGAATATCGAATGGTTAGTTGTGCTAGGTTTGAAAACACGCGTTCTTGTTTATTTAATATTTTTGTCAGTTAAAAAAAATAATTTTAACTACATTAAACTACGAACAAAATGGAGTCTTCTATTCTTTATTTCTTAAATATTTGCTAAGTAGAAGAGAATTCACAAACATATTTTTTTTTGTTATTTTAAAATTGTCGAAATGTATTCAGGAGGTATTAAAATGTGGTATTAAAATCTCGAATGGTATATACACAAAAATCCGTCTAAAAAAGTCGAAAAGTATTCAGTAGGTTGTAAAACGTGGTATTAAAATCTCGCCTGGTAAACAAACTGACATCACTCTAAAAATAGTCGAAACGGGTTCAGTAGGTTCTAAAACGTGGCATTAAAATCTCGCATGGTAGATACACCAACATCACTCTAAAAATAGTTGAAAAGTATTCAGTAGGTTCTAAAACATGGCATTAAAATCTCGAAACCGCATTAACATAGTAAATTCTTGTATTCCCTGAAAATTCATTAAGAGAATTAGCTAACCTCTCTTTTGTTGGTAGATTCACTATCCAATTAAAAATTTATTGAAACCATTATTAAGTTATCGTGAAAAAACTAATTCAAAGCATTTCGTTATTAAGCAACGTGAAAAATTAATTAAAACCATATCGTTATTAAGCAGCATTAAAAATTTATTAAAATCGCTAACACGATGTATTACATCGAAGATTCATTAAGCATCCAAGAATTTACCTAAGTATCCGTTCATACCTAGTAAAAACACCATTTTTACAAAATATACTTCCTTTTAATAACACATTTTTAATCCATTCAGAAGAATTTATTCCTAGTACTCATTCAACATCCTTAAAATATACAGGAAATACTTCCTTCATCAACGCAATCTGTCCAACCGATCATAGCTCCATGGCTAGTGCGTTGGCCTACCGTCCCACAGCTCCCAGATCAAATCAAAATCGTTCCAAACGATAATATATCCTTTTAAATTCAGAACTTTAAAAAAATCCCGATAGATGGAACCACTCCCATCGTATTTTCAATATTCTTTCAGATGCCAGCTCAAGGTCGCCTCATGAAGTCATAGTCCAAAGTTCAACTCCCAAAGCCTCATAATGAGTGTCCAAATATTCCCTCATTATGTCATCATCCAAAGGTTCATCTCCTTATCAGATAAGCCGTTCAAAGTTCAACCTCCTTATCACTCATGAGTCATCGGTAGGCGCAATATTGCGCCTGCTGAGGCAGGACCCTCATTTTCCCTCTACTCACATTTCGAACATGTTATTTCCGTATGTTAGTATGCATACATATGTGTGCATGTGTGTAGGGTGCAGCACGATAATAGCACGTATCAGTGTATCACTATAAAATTTCATAGGATGACAATCTGTATTTAAAATGTAAACCTCCACCCTTCCATAGAACGCTCATTATCATTTCAACAATACTTTGATTTAATGGGATTTTAAAAGTTGATTTAGTGCAAATTGTACCGTAAGTGAAACTGATTTTGCGCAATTTTTTAAACGAATAAATTCAAATAAAGAAACATTTCGATTAATATATAATCTTCGTATAACTACAATATACGATAAAGAGTTAAATGTCAACCGGTTTCGAAGAAGAAAAAAAGTCTTCTTCGGGGTAAGCAAGAAGCGCAACCTCACTTATTCATGCGTGCTATTATACAGCAGTAAACCGAAGAGGCAGGAAACGAGTAGCAGGATACTATGAATGAAAAACCACGGAGAAAAGAAAAAATATGAAAAAATAAAGAATTAACGGAAAGAAACCAACACTGTAAGACAACGGACAGCAGAGTGAATAAAAACAACTGAATATAGTGAGTAAACATAAAAAATAAAGGTAACGGAAGAACATGAGACAGTTAAACCTGTTGAAGATAACTGAAAATGATGGCAAAAATATTGAAAAAAAAAACAGGCGTAAAAACGAAAAATATGAAGAAATCAACTAATTTCGGAGGTTATATGAGCTAACTTCGTTAAATAATGTAATGGAACATAACTAAAATCTGCAAAATGGTAAAGAAATAACTTTAAAAAACGTAAAGGAAGCAGACCGGAATAGGAAATACCAGACATTTTCTAGTGGAAGGGAAGGGACAACGACCGTTGCAAATACTGAAAACGAAGCTGGATATAGGACTCAGTTTTAACTTATTTACAACAATGAAGAATTTGAGCTTTAAGCTACATATAACATCAGATACTGTAAGCGAAACTGGATGCTGGACTCATTTTTAATTTACTTACAACGATGAATAATACCTCCTTTTGTTTTATGGCTATGCAGACGAATCAAGTGTTATCTTTTATTATATTAGACAATATAGTACGAAAAAAACAGTTTTTTAAATTACTTACGAGCAGAATGCCTTCGGGCCTCACTAGTATTATCAAACATCAGATACATTAACTTGCTTACGGGTGGGACATCGTCCATCCCAAACGAAAAACCTCCCAAAAAGACAGGTATTTGACATACTCTATCCCAAACAGTTCGATCCCCCTTTGCCGGCATTGGCGTCCATGGACGCCGATGTCTTCGTTTGGGATGAACGCTGTCCCACCCGTAAACAAAAGGTTAATTATCAGAATATATATTATTTATTATTTCAAGGACATGCCATATGTGTAGGGGCATTTACGACGGGGAACTGTTTCATAGGGATTGAATTCAATTTTATAATTAGTAGAAACTTTAAAATATTACACATATAAGGGGATAATAAAAGTCATTGTCTGAAGTGCAGTTGTGCCTTCACGAAATAGTATCAGATAATCAAAAAAATGCAAATGTCGTCGTATTTAAAAACAAATAAATAAATATGAAGGACATTGTCCTAGGGATTTAGTTGCAACATCGTTGGAAAGAACCTTTTTCGATCTTTCCGATGGTGTCAAGATGGAAATTCTGAATGGAAAATAATATTTTCGATCGCTAAGAAACCGATGCGTGAAAATCGCTCAAAATTGTGCTAAAACATAAAATAAATAAAAAAATTCAAATTTTTAAGAAATCTCGCCGACATGCATCGTTTGAATCTTAAGGAACCTCTGTCACAAATTTCGTCGCTGTCCGACACTTAGATTTTCCTCTACAAACGACGACACACACAGACGCATAAACAAACATAGTCTATTATTATGTAAATGGAAGATATGTAAAGGAAGAAAGATGGAATGAATTTGGCGATATGAAACGCATAATATTATAAAGGGAAATACATGTGTAGTCTAAAAACTCGTTAATCTGAATATTTAGTATAATCGTTGCAATTGGCATTCAACATACATATAATGTTCCTTTTCTATACAACTTAAATCCCTAGTGGTTTAACTTTATTTCTGCATATGTTCAGTTAAACTTTCTCCCAGATAGATCTTATATTAGTATTTTGGCATGAATACTGTCTGTCGTCAAGGTATTCTACTGATATCTGACCGTTACAAAAAATGTAAACATTTCGGACGCTTATATCTCCAAACCTAAAATATAAAAATATAAGCAGTTGTATTTCTTTTGTCAAAGATACCGTACCATTCATGAATATACAAAAGTAATTTTAATATTTTGAAACTTCGCGTTGTTTACTTTCACTCGAAATATCTTCTACACTATAAAAAATAAAAATAAATAGTAAGTGACAAAAGTGTTCAGTGATAAATTCAATTTCTGGATCAATAGTTCGTTTTTTCAAAGTTCTTGTAGTTTTTAAGCAATCGCAAGTTAAAAAAGACTGAAAATTTCCCACTTTTAAAGCTTTAATGTGCTTATTTAAAGCTTATATTTATTTATTGCTCATATATATAGTACTTGCTATGAACAGTAAGAGAATAATTTGTAATTCTTAAAAAGCTCTACAAGGATATAGATTTGGGGCGGATTCTTAGGTTTGAAAATATTGTGTTAATAATCTCGATATTTTAATATTTTGAACTATATTGCAAAGGTGGTTATGACTTCGATATTTTAATATTTTGAACTATTTTGTGAAGGTGGTTATGACTTCGATAATTTAATATTTTGAGCTATTCTACAAAGATGGTTATGACTTCGATATTTTAATATTTTGAACCATTTTGCAAAAGTGGTTATGACTTCGATATTTTAATATTTTGAACTATTTTGTAAAGGTGGTTATGACTTCGATCTTTTAAGATTTTAAACTATATTAATTTTACAAGACGTTACTCTCGTGAAACCATTTCGGCTCGCCCACATTATTTCTATTTTAGCAAGATATTTTTTCTTATTTCAAGAACAAAATATTTTACACTCAGTTCTATTTATAGTACAGTTTTTAACTCGCTATAACACCCACGGCCCAGCACCTTGTAGGCCCCTCTGGATTCTTCCTTATCTATATTGTGAATAACCCCTGACACAAAAAATGTTTTCGTCCCAATAAAGTAGTAGAGGAGTGACAGTTTGAAAATCGATAAAGATTTGACTCGCACATCACACGTACGTAAACTACTGCCATCTAGTGAGTCGTACTTGCACAGTTAAGGTGGTATGTGCTACGACAGAGTACCAAAAATATTACCTCAGAACAAAGATTTTATGAACAGCGTCGTACCGTCATGAAGCGGAATGGAACCATCGCTTTTGGGCGCCAAACGGGAAAAGCGCTTTTTTTTATGAACATATATTTAGTTTAAGGTTCAAAGACTATGCATTATGGGAAAGAGAGCCCTGAATTATTTTGTTCCAGGGTACCAAAAGTCTAGTTAAATCACTTTCCCAACAATACAATAAAATGAAAATAGTTGAACATAACTAAAGGAAAATATAATATATATATAATGCTTTCCTGAACCAGCACACATCTATAAAAAATATCAGAATTTGCACAAAAATGAAACTATTAACATTACATGACATACCAAAGCTGAAATTAAGGTTTGTAAATTGTGTTCTTATAAAAGAGGCAGATGATATCTTGAAATTCACTTTAAACTTTAAGTCTCGATCAGAGCAGCCCAGTGTTATTAAAAAAACACCAGAACTTAAAAAAAAAAAAATAATTATCCAATTCAATTAAATGCGACAGCTGCAAACATTTTTTGTTACATTCTTTATATAACAACAAAACTTTCTGCTTCCTACCAGGGAACTGGATTTTTACTTTCTACCAGGTAGCTTGGTGGATTCCCGCTTTTTAGCTGGATACACTTACAAGTGTAGACGATCACTTAAAGACAATCATAGACTGTTCTCGAGATAATACAGTAGTTTAACTTTGGAATGAAAGGTCCCTGAGTGTAAACGTTGAGTATGAAAATAGTTATGCCGATTGAAAAAAATCTGATATGGCATAACTTTCCCTACAGACTTAAATTCATTTACCCTTTATTTCTTTAATAATTCATTAAAGAGAGGGGTTTTTTGCACAAAATAACACACATACTTATTTGAAATTACACTAAATTTTGCGAAATTTGGTCAATTAGTATTTAAACTAGAGTGGATACAAACGATTTTTTCGGACCATTTAGAAAAAGAAGGTAGATTTTTTTTTTTTTTTTTAATACCAAACTGTACCAAAATATAATTAGCACCAAGGTAACCCACAAGTAACTTACCTATAAATTTTATGAAATTTGGTCATTTAATTTTTGAGTTAGAGTGGATACGTAAATTGCATAGACAGACACACACACACACACACGTTAAGCTAAAAATAGTTTTTTTTTCGTATTCTAGAAGTCCCAAAACCCGTAGGTCCGTCGAAAACTCGAGTTGCGATTTTCGACACGATTCCAATACTTTCCCTATACAATACCATGTATTGTAGGGAAGGTAAAGCAGTGATCGTAACGCCCTTAGTGGATAATTATAGAATTTGTAAACACAAACTCTGCAAATGAGCGAGATAGATGAAAAATATCAATTACAAAGTTGTAAAGCATTATCTCATGAGTAGGAGACGCTAAAACTGTTACACTAGGCATTTATTTACCAAAATGTGGTTATAGGCGATTTGTCGTCCTATTCAGGGATGATGCAATAAAGAACACTGGCATCCATAGGAATGTATTGTAGAACCCGTTCAAAATACACTTTATCAGCGACAATAAGCATTTAAATTTGAGAACAAATATTATCGCGTGCGTTGGAAAGAACTGCAGTTGACACCGCGGTACAGCATCTGGCTACCGATAATGTATGATAGATATTTATTGCCTTCCATGCAAACAATTTGTACGATCCTAATGTCGTTTCCTACTTGGCTACAACTTTGAAGTTGAAATTATATTTTCTATCTCGTTTTGTAGTAGAGTTCCTGTTCCTAACTTCTTCAGTTCTTCGATAAAGGCGTTGAAATCCATTTCGTTCGACGAGACATGGTCGCTTTACTATAGATACACAAAATGTGTACACTCAAGGACTTTTCCTTGCAAAGTTATAGGGGACTTAAGGGCATTCTAGAAAATCTAAATAATTCTCCTAAAAACTCAAAGCCATTCCACATGAAACACTCAAAACGACATTCCTTGATATACAAGTGATGATCCGAACATAACATAATTTTGACCGTTTTTACTTTTACGTAACTTATAATTCTAAATATTTCTGCCAAAGCTTTTGAAATTCGCGATCCACTAAGAGGGATTACTAGATGAAGAAGTATCAGGGGCTCGCTCAAGGATGGGTGCACAATTTCTTTCACGGAAAAAGGTCAACGGAGCAGAATTTACGTTATTAAACGAAAAAAAATGGCAAAGCACGACTCAGGAGGTCTGCCTTGGGTATAAAACGCATAGGTATTAGACGATCTGCATAGGATTATACCCCGGTTTCTTAACCAATTCACTATTATGCTCACGTATCCCGCTTATTCAAAGTAAATAATTTTTCTGTCTGGGTGGCCCGAGTCACTATACCGGCTCATGGCCTGGAGGACCCTGGATGGCGTGTCGTCAGGATTATTTTTGGTAGATGAAAATCTAGTTTCAAATGCTAAAATAGGTTCCGTTTAGGAACACGATCTGCACTCACTTGACAATGGGAGGCAACAGCACAAGATAAATGTCTTTCAGAGAGAGCAACTGCATTATATTTAACTACAGAACCAGTGGCAACCATTTTTGCCAAATTTGACTTATTTTCATGCAGTTTTTTCCCTTCCTTCTCCTATACTACATAGTACATGCATAGGAAAAGCACTGTAATTGAAACAAATTTTATTAAAATAGGGATTCGAGTTTTCAACAAATTTACTCCGCTTAAGACATTGTAGAACTCGTGTGCAGACGTTCACAACCACCCTAAATGCAAAGTCCGCTTTTCATTAAATTCAGCAGTATGGGGACTTTGGGTTACCTTGGAGATGATTTGCTTTTGGTGCAAGCGGGGAGGGGGGGAGATATAATTAGCCAGTTCCTTAAAAAGAAATTCACAAAGATCAAAAAACATTGAAATAAAGAAATAAATATTCTCAAATTTGTTAGAAAAGTTGTTCCTTTTAAGCAATTTTGGATGACAAAACGTTCAGAATCACTCAAAATTTAGTTTGGAATGTTTGGAGCTCGAAATTATTATAAATATTATATTATCTTGATATTAAAAATTGAATTTTAGCCACTTGTTGGTGAAAGAAATAAAAAAAAAGCCAGAGCTATCCCTGATAGAGCTGTCTAAGTTATGATCGTGAATAACTGACTAAACTTGGCGTGTAGATATCTTTTTACGCGCAATTATGCGGAAAACCAGCTACAGACAGAGGAGTAATTAAATTGAATGCTATTTTTAAAAATATAAGGAAAGAAAACGGTGTCACACTAATGTAACTTCAAATCCACCCTTTTAACAAATTCGTTATTTTCATGATATTATATTTATATATACTAAAACATATACCCGACATTGACTGGAATTTGAGATTCAAGTGATTATAATTTGACCGGAACTCATAGCGAATTCTCGAATCTTCCAGTTTGTGTCTCGTGTCGAATTCAGAGAATGCATCTGTACAGATCATCCAGGTGAAATATAGGTCTCTATCTCTGGTCGAAGGTACAAACCGTACCATGTTGGGTATCATTATAAGATTCTACCTTTTAACTCTTCGACCCTACTCAATATCAATCGTAAACTACCTTTAAATAACCCTGGTCTGAAATTGAAACTCTAAACCGCTCCTTCCGTCAGAAACAAACATCAATTTACCTAACAACTAAGATTCGACGTAAAAACCACGACAATTAAAATCTTAAATTTTTTTATTCACATCTCACCTCGCTGGAAACTCAAAACATAAACACACTACACAACTTACAAATCTATAAACAGTATAATTACACTGTTAGCCATACTGTCTGTTATCGAAAAGTACCAATTGAACATAACTACCTACGCGTACTTTGTAACATACGTAGTCAACACACTAAAAATTACATTACTGAATCTAAACTGAACATGAAAAATATCTAATGCGACAACTTACAATGCTACGACGATCCATACACCAAGCTGTAATGTAGCAGAATGGCCCATTCCTTGGCCCCGTGGTAGAATACGCAGCACTAACAGAACACTTGCAGAATTATTACTGAATTAATGAAAGTTCAAATGTCTGCCATTAAAAAATAATCTGACCAATCGCGAGGGTGTGATTCTTCTGAAAATATTTGTATAAATAATATAAAGAATCCCCACACAACATATCATAGCAATCGCACCCCCCCCCCTCCCCCCTATTTTTCCAAATGCAGAGGGAAAATTTTGAACTTCGCTCTTCTGCTGAATGCTTAGTTTTATTAAAAATTAGCGATACATGAATGAACATAATTGATGAACATAATTAATGAACATAATTTTTATTTTGAAGTAGTTTTCAATAATCAATTTAGCTACTGTTACAATATGAAGATCAGATTGTTAAACAAATTTCTCTATCGGAATATTTTAAAACCGATTGTCTTCAAAACAAGAAAAGCATGCATTTTTTTTTTTAAATTCATGAAGCTTAGTCTATTGATAATGCGGATTTTTCCGAAAAATAATTTTTCGATCTTTCCGATGGCGTTAAAAATGAAACTATGCAACAATATCTTCGATCATCAAAGAACCGATTTGTGCGAAAATCGCTCAAAATGGCACTTCAATATCCAAGAACAAAAACAAAAACTAATTTGATTTTTAAAAAAATCTTGATCAGGTGATTCCTCTCGATAGCCAAATTACCCATGTGCCAAATTTAATGGTCGTACGTCACTAATATTCTACTTTACAAACGACACAAATAGAAAGGACAGACATCAATCATTAAAATAAGCTTTGTGCAAAAAATAAGGGAAACTTGAGCAACGCAATAATTTTATAAACGCAAATAAAATGATAATGCAGCATACAGCTGTTTCGAGGATACGTTGGATCTCCTTCGTCAATGCAAGAGAACCCAAAAACCCGTAGTCCAAAAAAGGAATGCGTGCAATGGAAGATACAAAAGGGATTACATATCCCAGATCTGGCTAGACTGTTGTTCTTGCTGCTTTCTGATTGGCTCTCTATTAATCCAGGTCTTGGGTATATAATTCGCTTTATATCTTCCTTTGCACCCATTCCTCTTTTGGACTTCGCGGTTACTGGTTTTCCTGTACTGACAAAGGGGATTCAACATATACTCGAAACAGCTGCATGGTTCATTATTTTTTTCTATTTATGATTATATACTTTGCTCAAGTTTTCCTTAGAAAAACAGACATACTTTATTATTGTAGATAATTTTTTAGACTATCACCTTACGCTTTTTCGACTCTTATTGAATTATTGCATTTTTAGAGAAGATAATTTTTGTATTAAGAGTATGAGATTTACGAGTCTTCACATATATAATGCACGTTCGTTCAACAAACCTTACGGTACCTTAAGTCGTTCGTTAACAAACCATACGGTACCTGGCTGTATATAGAGTTATAAATCCCCTAAAATCTCATCTCAACGGATGTCTCCCAAACAAGATTTCCTCTGCATTATTTAATACAGAAGATTGCAAAACAAGAAAATGACACCACGAGGGACTATTAATATACTTGATTACAGGGTTTCTATCGAGACACGACAGAGGGTGTTATTAGCAAGCGATAATAGGGCATTATCACGTTCTAATGCTAGTGGTGCAAGACCAGGTCAGACGGGAACTTAGGCCCGACAAATTGTACAGAGAAAAATTACAATTCGTTCCTGGTGAAATAGCATTCAGAATGAATGCCTGGAGAAATATTTTGGAGGTAATTTGTCTTCCAATTTGAGAAGAGAAACCCTGTATTTTGCAGGTTAATATTTCAGTGTTATAAATGGACAGAAGTGCAGGTTGATCTTGAAAGTTGTTGCTAGGAAATTTTAAAAGTGATCAGTTACAAGTACCTTATATTTTTCCTGATTTTATCAAGGGAAGTAAAGAATTTATGCTATCAGATTGTATTCGGTGATTATGATGTAATTTAACAAACCCCAGTAACAGATATTTAATGCGGCTTTTAATGAACGTATTTTAATGAAATCCAACATTGATGTTAAATTAACTGAAATGTGGCTCAACTCAACTTTCCCATACTAGAATCCATTTTAGTAATTTGTTTGTCCATTTTTACAAGAAAATCTTTGAAAAATCGATATCATGCTAAAAAAAATGCCATGTTAAAAAAAGATAAAATTTCAAATAAATTTCGAAGTTTTTGCTCGAATTTAAAAATTTTTTATCTAGTTCTGGATTTTTTTTTTTTTTTTTATAACAAAGCCGAATATAAAGTTTCGTGAAAATCCATTAATATTTGTGGCCACTATCGTGTACACGGAAAATCGACCACAGACAGACAAACGGGCATCACTCTAAAAATAGTCAAAACGTATTCAGGAGGTCTTAAAACATACATTGGCATCAAAATCTCGAAATCGAAAAATTTCGGGAAAACAATACTTTCTCAATACTATGCATGAGCGAGTAATAAAAATCAGCTTCTGAAAATTAAAACTTCATTAAAACATAGCATATAAAGGTTCCTTTATACAAGATAGGATCAAAAAGGGCGTAGACTGTTCTGATATCTCTAAGCCTGATTGTAGGAGAGGGGAACTATTTTACTGTAGCATAGAGGAACATGTGACGCGATATGTGAAAAGGAAGAAGCAGGTCCGCTGTACAGGGTTTTTCCAGACAATGCATGTCAGTGAACTGTAGTCGTTCACGTTCGTCGAAAACGAAAATGGCGTTTGAAGAACAACGTGCGAATATCAAATTCTACCAGCGTCTGGGGAAATCGCCGACATAAACATTGCACCCGCTGCAGCAGGTGAACTAAACGATGGCAGAATTTTATATTCGCACGTTGTTCTTCAAACGTCATTTCCGTTTTCGACGAACGCGATCGACTACAGTTCCCTGACACGCATTGTCTGGAAAAAACACCTGCTTCTTCCTTTTCACATCTCGCGTCACATGTGCCTCAATGCCACAGTAAAATATTTCCCCTCTCCTACAATCAGAATTAGAGATATTAGAACAGTCACAGAACTTTTTGATCCTACCTTGTATTATGTGATAAGGAAGTTTTTTTCTTCAAATTCTTTCTGACAGCAGTTGGAGATAATCTTTTTTTTTTATTATTATATTAGCGATTGATAGAAATAATTTAAATTTTTGGAATCAGGGATAAATATGGAAGAATTTATGACTAATTTCAGCTATTTTGTTTGATTTAATACTAAAATAATTTCAACAAAGTTTTAAGTATAAAAACCGATAAAATATAAAATAAGATTATAAAGTTCCACGATTACTTTACAAAAATTCTGTATTTATCGAAGCGGAACATTTAGCGGATTTATACACTATATATATCTGTCAAAACCAGTTAATTTCGCATTCACGTTTTTGAAACGCGACGTTCTTGAAAATCTCCTAATCGTGCAGCTCAGTATATCAAAACTCGAATTCGATAGATATAAAATTTCCTTGCATGTTTCTAAGTAATACGTTCAGAAAGAAATGCATTGGTACTGAATTTGAAAACGAACGAAACTACTTTTAAGAACTTGTTACGAATTAAAAACTCGGTAAAACGTAAGGGATTAGAAATTGATGAAAAAAAATGTAAGAGCTGATTTCAACGGAGCTTACGCGGTGACAGTTAAGATGAAAGTTAAAATATCGATAAAATATAATTTCTGTAAATAGTGGGTTTTCTGATAACTCCGCAGCGAATTTTGTGATAGCTTAAACAAAGTTGACGGAATGATTAGTGCAAACATGGAATTAATTTTTATTTCCGTACAATATACATGGTTTCTAGGAAAGTCCTTAAGCGCCACGATAACTTTGTAAGGAAAAGTCAATGAGTATACACGTTAAGTGTATCTACAGTAAATTGACCAACCCTACCAGATCGAATAAATGTTATTTCAGCGTCCCTAGTGGATAATTTAGAAGTTAGGATAACGAACTCGGTGACAAAGCGAGATAGACAAAAAATGTCAATTATAAAGTTGTAGAACTCTATCTAATGGGTAAGAATCGACAACAAAACTGTTACAGAAATCATTTATTTGACACAATAGGGTTATTGGCGAAAGTCTCTTATTCAGGAATGATACAGTAAAAACAATTATATGTACAGAAATCTAGTGCAATCTTTTATCTCGAAGATATGTATTACTTCACGGTCATTATTTTCATATTTATGAGCAAAGTTTAACAGTACTGTGGCGTGGCTGCGCATCTAGCAGCGGATTAAGTATGACTGATATATATTGCCTTCCATATACACGTTTAGTTCATTCCTGGTGTCGATCCCTATTTATTAGACAATGCTTTACAACTTCGTAGTTGACTTTTTTCGTCCATCTTGCTTTGTTGTCATTTTCGACTTGCTATATATATACATATAAATTGAAAGATTTTAATCGAAAATTACGCATAAACTACTGTATGTACAAAAAAACCCATCACTAGCATATCTGTTACAAATGAGTAACTATAGACCAAGACTAAGGATAAAGATAGAAGGTAACATATCACTACAATGGTAAAGGGGGATGAGAAGAATATTAGGATACAAAATTCACAAGTAAAAGTATATAAATATAAATAAAAATAAAACACGGCAAAAATGAGAAAAGGCAATAATAATAAGCTTAAGATAAAAGATTAAGACATAGAGAACAATCAATTGAAACTACACAAAAATGGCGGTTAGTTCGAAATTGCATTCTCATCAGGACAGCCATACAATTCGAATTAAAACCGATAGAATAGCCAGTTTCTGACAATGGCGATAGTATTTAACTATAGACACCATTGGAACTGTCTACTGGCTAGTGGAAGGAGAAAAATAAATCAATTGAATTACAAATCAGAAAAATAATACTTCCTCGAACAGAAATATGAACTCACAAGCATTGCCACCGCGTGTAAATTGAACAAGCGACTGAGCATTTCACCTCACTTCGTCAATGCGAGTGGGCACCGGAATGAATACATTTGAACGATACATAATATGTATGGAGACTTTCAAAAATAGTAATCAGTATAGGACTCAGGAAAAGTGGAAAACAGTCATGCGAAAATAGTAAACAGTATTAGACTCAGGCCAAGTGGTAAGTTAGGTGATAAGAATGGGTGAATTTTCAAAATTGAGTTATCCAATCAAAGGTAAATAATGCATGTGTAAAATGACTACGTGGTATATTTGAAATTATTAATAATATTATTTACAAATACTTCCGGATATTGGTAATTTTGACAAATGCGTTTAAGATTATTGATGTGGAGAAAGTGAAATCGAGGATCAGAAAGTCGATGATATATATATATATATATATATATATAAGAGAAACAGACATACCGGAAGCAATGATGAATATATATACATATATATATGCATATATATATGTGTGTGTGTGTGTGTGTGTGTGTTAGAGAACTCCAATGGCGCTACACGATGAGGCAACGTTAGGGGGTCCAACATCCTTTAGATAGGGTAAAAGTCAATAGCAAAGTCCTAAAATGTTGCAACATTAATGCTAATTATTATTTTTATCCCCCCACAAATGAAGGAAAAGAATTCTGAAAAGCAAAGCAGACAATCTAACTCCTCTTCTCCCCAAAATTTTCAAACATATGCGGCAGAATAAAATTGACTTTGTTATATACAAAATATTCACTTTCAACAACAATGCATGCTTGCACATCTATAATAAGATGTCTCCGCGTGTTCTCTCTCTCTCTTTACATCTACACTTGTTGCACGCAGGTTCCTAAAATTGTCTCCTTCAAAATCGTTATTGTGAAGCTTTCGCTGCGGGTGGGTCAGAAATGTTTAGTACTAATACTGTAACGCTCCACAACATTGTTAATTCAACCTCTTCCCATATCTGTAACAGGATAGCACCCCATACCAGGCCTCCTAAAGTTGTCTCATAGTATAACACCATAGGGGTTTCCTATGCACCTGCATAAAAGAATACAAAATACTTCTTGAGTTATTGACCTGGTACATGACTTTCCTTTACACCCAGGGCCGAATTTTCCGTCAGGTTCTACAGGCACACTGCCTAAAGCCTACGGAATTTTTAGGGCCTACGAAGGAGGCAAACAGATTGAAAAAAGTAATTCTTTTTGGCGAAAAAAAAGGGAGTGCTAGGCAGAAATCTAATTTATCTAAAATTCAAAATTACATTACAGAACCAACAATTCAAAATTAAAGTGTTTCCTAAAAAATATTCGGCTCAATTAAAGAAGAGTATCTTCTATATTATAGGGAAGAAAAAACAAACAGAAGAGAGTTTAATGAAATAATATCAGCCCGTAAAATTCTCATCTCCTGTTGTCGATACATGGGATTTTTATCTAAAATTATGAAATGTCAAAAATGCAAGAAAGAGATGGAATAAAAATCAGTAAAGGGGATTGATAGAGAGCAATGGAGGTGGGTGTAAGACTAAAACATGTCAAAAATGAGCCATTCGTATTCGTAACAGTTCTCAGCATTTTATTTAGTCATCGTTACGTCATCGTTAGTCACGTGATTTAACGGTTACATGAAAATTCCTCGGTAATTCAGAGGGCGTTTATTCCTGTTTTTGAGCAGCTCAACGTGAAAGGGTCTAGAGCCTACAAGCACTATAGTCCGGCCCTGTTTACATACACTCTATATACATGGTTATCTAGAAGGTCTTAGACAAACTTTAAGGGTAGGTCATGTATACAAAAACAAGCCCGTCTGCTTAGGAACATGTGGCTGAAAACGCCACCGTGGGGTGCTACCGATACAGAAAGAAGCAAAAAGAAAGAATAGCAGATAATACAACACAGGCTTATTAGACATAACAATTGTAAGTATTAATTACAATTGTTTATCATTGTATTAAAGTAGGTGTTTACAGTTCTTGCCATCCGCAGATATGCATGTCTGGCAACGTCGACGCTTGGATTGGCGAATGCGTTTAAAAACGCCATGAAGCTAGTGGACACGTGTTCCAACGACTCTAGCGACAAGGTCAGCGTCAGATGTTACAGGGATCTCATAAACGAGGTTTTTGGGGTAACCCTTACAGGAAGAAATCAATGGGGAACAAGACATGGGATTATGGTGGACAACTGACGGGTTCTTCCCTTACGATTTATCTTGCAGGAAAAGTCCTATTGAGATAATAACACACATCATGGCTGAAACATGCTCAGCTGCGGACGGCAAGAAATTTGAACACCTTCTTTTATACTATAATAAACACTTATAATTTATATTTGTAATTGTTATATGTCTAATAAACCTGTGTTGTATTATCCGCATCCCTTTCTTTTTGTTTCTTCTTGCATCTGTAGTACCCCACGGTAGAGTTTGTGGCCACATGTTCCTATGCAAAACGGGCTTGTTTTTGTATGTCTGACCTGCGTGTATGTCTGATAAGGTGTGTCTAAGACATTTGGGACCACGCTGTATTAATAATTAATACCCACATCTCGAATTCCTTTCAAAGCTTGGTAAAATAAAATCGGAGAGGATTTGTAGATAAAATGGATGTTTCAAACACGTATTTAAAGAAATGTTGTACGTTTAAATAAAGTGCATTTCAACCTCACGTTTTCAATAGGACTACCCGTTCGACTCCATCATCGCCCTGTATATAGTAGCCTCGTAAACCGAGTTCGATGAAATTAAAATATCTTCAGAGGTTTCTGAGCAAACATATTTCGGAAGAAATAAATCAACACTAAATTTGTGAAAAAAAATGAACGAAGTTCACGAAAATACTTTTAAAAAGAATTTGTCTGATGAATAACTATAAAACGCCAGGGATTAAGAATTGATGGGAAAGAATTTAAGAACTGATTTCGATGAAGCTTAGTTGTGATAGAAAGATTAAAGTTAAAATATCGGTAAAATAACTTTTTAGTACATAGTAATAAATATTTTTAAAGCATATATAAAAATAAAATTTCATTGGTGAGTTTTAATTAAATTTAAACATTTTTCACATGTGAGTTAACATAATTTATGTTACTTCTCTTGTACGATATAAAAGGAAATCTGATGTAGGACATCGCATCATTAACGTTATAAGATTGCGCCATTAGATTCCTAACCAATCAGGACCTGCAGCGGCTTTGAGTAGTTCTAGATGATGTAACAGGTGTTGTGGGTTTTAATTAACACCCCAAGTTTACATATTAGGTGTACTCCAATACTCGAGGACAATATTTTTCTTAATCACATATCATGTACCGTAGTTGTAGTCACGATCTCGGATAGGAAGGAGTCGAGGATAAAATGGGGGGGGGGGGGGTAGGGTGATTTCCTTCACCAATATAGGCCCTATAATAAACTAATGTAATTGTTCAATCAATGGGAGGTTTATGATACTCAAACACCCACTGTACGCCATTGATCGTTGTGAAAGTAAAGTATTAATAAAAATATAATATTATAACATTGAGCCCTTGCTTCTTCAAAACTGGCACAACTTAAAAAAGACGATTGTTCATACGATGAAAAAAACTATTTTGACAAGTTATTATAATTTGTTAAATGCCTCAACCCAAATAAAACTTTATACAACTTTAAGAGCACTGAGCAGCATAATATATTCTTTAAGAAACTGTCTAGATAAACCTAGATATTTGACGAAATTCTTAATCAATCACTTAAATTCTCGATTTTTTTAAATCTCGTTAACCTTTTGCTTACGGGTGGGACAGTGTCCGTCCCAAACGAAAAACCTCCAGGCACGCCAATGAACTCCAGGGACGCCAATGCCTGCAAAGGGGGATCGAACTGTTTGGGATAGGGTATGTCAAATACCTGTCTTTTTGAGAGGTTCTTAGTATGTTATGGAAGCTGTGTCACCCGTAAGCAAAAGGTTAAATTGAAGCCACTTCGCTAAATTTAAAACTGTTGACAAGGTCAAACGACCCGACGTAATAAAAATTAACCCGTAATACTCCTAATGTTTTTTAGCTAGAAGACAGGGGACGTGATATGAGGAAATTATAACAATAACGAGACAAGTGGGATATAGCAATTAATTATGAAGATAAGTTAAAACACTTCTGTTGATTAATAGGGCAATGTTTAGCCGTCAAGAGGTCATAGGACTCTTAAAATGAATGCTGAAACGTGAAAATAATTAATCACATTCAATATTTGAGATTTTATCCACTTAGAAAGAGACACAGCTTTACTTTCTACTGAAAATATTTAGGTTTGTTTTATGGAGACTAACATCCAATAAATATTATTTAAGTTTCATGAAAAAATAATTAATTTAATAATTATAAATTAATTAATTATAAATAATTATAATAATTAAATTATTAATTATAAATTAATTAATTATAAATAAGTATAACAGTAAATTAATTATAAATAATTCGAAATTTTTTTTTAGTTTTAATAATCTATGACCTCAACCATAATGATTACCTAAAAATTACATATTAACTTTCTCTACAATACTTGGTAATCTATAGGAAAATATTGAAATCGTCTCGAAAATCGCAATCCGAATTTTCGACGGATCTACACGTTTTAGGACTTCTAGAACACAAAAAACTATTTTTAGCGTGACGTCTGTGTGTGTGTGTGTGCGTTTTTCTGTGCAATGTATGTATCCACTCTAAATCAAACACTAATTGACCAAGTTTTGTAAAATTTTATATAAGTCACCTATGGTTTATCCTGGTGCTGATTATATTTTGGTGCAATTCGGAGAAAAGAACCTGGGGTTTTTTTTTTTTGCCAAAAGGCAACAAAAATCATATATATCCACTCTATCTAAAAAAAAAACTAATTTACCCAAAACGTGCCTTTTTGCAAAATCGCCCACAAAACTCGCCAACATCTAAAATAAAGGACTACGTATGCTCAAATGTATCAATTAAATTCTTGTTTTATACGTAATTTTTGACGATGAAAACAATAAAAAGAACCTCATTACTCTAGGACAAGCCATTCTTATAATATTTTAGTTTTTACGTATTTTTGAAAATACGTACGTTTTCGAAAATACGTCCAGTTACCAAATGAAAACGAAAATTGAATTAAAAGTGCAAATTTGGTGTCATTTCAAATAATTATGCGCGTTATTTTGCGTAATTAAACTCAATTTAATGAATTATTAAAGAAATAAAGAGAAAATGAATGTGAGTCCGTAGGGAAAGTCATGTTCTGCCCACATCAGATTTTTTAAAGTTGCCTCATCTTTGAAACAAACGTGCGACATGTACAAGAAAAATATTAATAAAAAAAAGCCGATTTGTTGCACACACGCAAGCAAATTGTAAATAGAAACATTTTCTAGTCTCATTTTCTCCGTAACCCGGCATTTTTAATTAAAATACCCCGATAATATTCCGTCCACACTTGAAATTGAAAATCCAAGCATAACGAAAAATCCAAATTTAATTCTCTTCAGCAGAAGATTCTCTCACGATCGATGAAAGAGAAATATGCTAAGTATCAAAGCCGACGCTACTTGAAACATAAATTAATGGGTAATTTTTGAAAATTTACAGATGAAAGATAAAACCGCATTCATCAAAAGTACGGTTCGCAGAGTCAACTGGATGCTCTTTATCAAAGGAAACAGGGGGGTTCTTTAAATTAGCCACAGACAGAGAGTATGCATTGAGAATTATAACAATTAGTACGAGAAACAGCCTAATCAACCAGCAATGTAACTTTGTAATTAGAAGCAAAGCAATGTGCTTAACTTGTGAAGATCTAGGGCTTAAAAGATAATTGAATCTGTGAGGAAGCTGGTTTTCGGTGTACGCTTGTTGAAATAAACAAGCTTAACTTTGGATAGGCTTAGAAATTTTCATTCCACTTATCCCAGACTCTATTATGCATGATAATCCAAACGTCCATTTTTAGTTTCGCGTTTTATGCAGATTTTTTTTTTAATTTTAAGGTAGATATTTTCAAATGAATTATGATGAATTCAAATAAATTATATTACTAAAATTAATTTTTTAAACACCCGAGGGCAAGTCTCTACTAAACATTCTCATACCTGCATATTCCATATCTACGCTTCGTGCATTCTCAATGACTAGTGGTCACTAAATGCGACAAATACACGCACTTAAAAGTTCTGAATAGCTAAAACCTTTTCAAATCGAAGCATAAAAATGAAATGGCACATATTTTATCATTTTGTTAACGTGTGAAACGGAAAAATATATTGAAAGTTATATCCACGAGTTATATCCACGAGAATGATTTAATTGTTTAATTTTTCAGATTGGCAGCGAATGAACATAAAATAGTGTTTTTCTTTTTATTTCTGGCTCGTGGATATCTTGAATATCATTTCCACGCGATAAAATTATTTAATTATTGTGAAACAATTTTTAACAATAAGAAAAATTATATAGCGTTATATTTAGACAATTATTTATTTTTCCGGGTTTTAATTATTGACTAAACACACTTTCTCTTATACAATAATATGACGAAGTAAGAATTAACTGTAAAAACAGTGAACATATTACTTTCTCCAGAAATTCAAGCTTGTCTCAGTCTCTAGTTGCTCATTTATCTGCATCTAAATAAGTTTATATTACAAAAAAATTCACAAAATTGACGTTCAACAACATCAGCTTTAACTTATAATTAATTCATGAATTGAATAACTCCAGAGTAAGAAATGGGTTCAATTTACAATGGAAAAACGTGTTGAAGGCAACACATTTTTGGTTAGGATTTTTACTTTCTCCTGCTATGTAATATAAAGTATTATTTTTACAAACATTTTTCAAATTCAGATTTTGATGCCAATACATGGTTTAAGACCTCCTGAACACGTTTTGGTTATTTTTGGAGTGATGTCCGTCTGTCTGTATGTTTGTGTACACGATAGCGGCTACAAACACTCATGGACTTTCACGAAATTTTATATCCGGATTTATTATAAAAAAAAAAAAATTAGAACTAGATAGAATTTTTTTTTTAATTCGAGAGAAAAATTAGAAATTTATTGGAAATTTTACATTTTTCTTAACATTGCAACACAGGACAAAATTTGCATAAAAGGGTTTATTTACGGCTCAATGATCATGAGACTTAATAGTTTCAATCACTGATGTGAAAAGTAGCAGCGATACAATTTTACTTTCCCTGCAATACATGGTAATGTATAGGGAAAGTATTGGAATCATGCCGAAAATCACAACTCGAGTTTTCGACGGATCTACACGTTTCGAGACCTCTAGAATACGAAAAAACTATTTTTAGCGTGACGTCTGTGTGTGTGTGTGTGTCTGTCTGTCTGTCTGTCATTGTGTCTGTCTGTCTGTCTGTCTGTCTGTGCAGATTTTGTATCCACTCTAACTAAAAAACTAATGGACCGAATTTCACAAAATTTGGTAGGTAAGTTACTTGTGAGCGAGTCTGGTGCTTATTAGTTTTGGGTACGATTCGGAATAAAAGAACCCGCCTTTTTTTTTGCGAAATGGCCCGCAAAAGCTTGTATCCACTCTAACTGAAAAACTGATGGACCGAATTTCACAAAATTCGGTAGATGAGTCACTTGTGGGTTACCTTGGTACTGATTAGATTTTGGTACGATTCGGAAAGAAATGACCTGCCTTTTTTTGCAAAATGGCCCGCAAAAATCGTCCAAATCTAAACTAAAGAACTGGGTATACTCAAATATATCCATTAAATGCTGATTTAATACGTAATTTTTAACGACGAAAAGAATAAGACCAACCCCATTACACTAGGACTTGCCGTTCTCGAGATATTTTAGTTTTTCGTACTTTCCCTACGCCACCTTTGAAAATAATCCCGGTTACCGCATGAGAACGAAAATTGAATTGAAAGTGAAATAAATTTAGTTAAAATAAAGAGAACGTTAATATAAGTCTGCAGGGAAAGTCATGTGCTGCCCACATCAGATTTTTTTTGTTCTTCACGTCATTATCCCCCCCCCTTGGGGGGGGGAGGAGGCATTGTCAAGTATAGTATCGATCGAATGATTTTTTCAAGCTATTTAAAGTGAAGGGTAACACTATATAATTATAACCATTTTAACCCATGTTACCAATTTTTCAAAATTTTTCTTCTTGAAAAAGAAAAGCTACTAAAAATGGATTCTGATATGAAAAAGTCTAGTTCAGCCACACTCCAGTTTAGTTTTATGAAGACTGATTTTCCCTATTTTCATAATGAAATGAAAAACCTATATCATACTCTTTCTCAACATCTAAAACACTTTCTTTCAGTACAATAAGCTAACAGCTAAGCTTACAACTGTTCCTAGACTGCCTAGAAATGGTATTCAACCAGACAAGGCAATATTTAATGCAGAAGAGCGAGAAAATGACAGCAATACATCAGTCTGGGATATTATTTCGCAATACTCCGCGGTATGTTAAAAGTTTTACTTTTAAGAAAGCGCCCCCCACCTCCTCTGATGACGTTGCGGGAACACTTTGAAGCGTATTAATGCTGAAAGCGATAACTTATATGTGCACTCGCACTATACGAGAAGCATTCTATAAAAAAAATGGAAAATGTCTATGTCATAGTCAGCGTTTCTCGACGCACCTTATGATGCGTGTAGTGGGAAGGGCGTCATGAGGGACAGATTTGCGCTCGACAAATTTTATGGAAGGAAGCGCAAAAGCAGCATAGGCACTTATCACGCTCGCAAATAATATCTTCCTCAAGAAAAAAAAATCGGTTGTGTCTGTGCAAATTACTTTCTCTACACGCTAAGAAAATGTGATCTTAACGTAAAACAATGAAAAAAAAAACCCTCAAATGCATAAAGGAACAAATACGATTTTGAGCTAAGACAATACCAAAAACTCTAATCTATAAACTAACAAATACGGTTTCAAAGGGAAACAATAACAAAAATTCGAATCAATAAACAAATAAATATAATTTTGAAAGAAAAAATAACGAAAATTTGAATCCATAAAAAATATGATTTTAAGGGAAAACGGTAGCAAATTGGAATCTACAAACCAATAAAATGCTATTTTGAGGTAAAAGGTAACAAAAATTGGAATCTACAAACCAATAAAATGTTATTTTGAGGTAAAAGATAACAAAAATTGGCATCTACAAACCAATAAAATATTATTTTAAGGTAAAAGATAACAAAAATTGGAATCTACAAACTAATAAAATGTTATTTTGAGGTAAAAGATAACAAAAATTGAATCTGCAAACCAATAAAATGTTATTTTGGGGTAAAAGTTAACAAAAATTGGAATATACAAACCAATAAAATGTTATTTTGATGTAAAAGATAACAAAAATTGGAATCTACAAATCAATAAAATGTTATTTTGAGATAAAAGATAACAAAAATTGGAATCTACAAATCAATAAAATGTTATTTTGAGATAAAAGATAACAAAAATTGGAATCTACAAATCAATAAAATGTTATTTTGAGATAAAAGATAACAAAAATTGGAATCTTCAAACCAATAAAATGTTATATTAAGAGAATAATAAAAATCTAAATCTATAAGCTGACAAAATAGGATATTGAGGGCGGAAAATAACAAAAATTTAAAAATAGTTAAAATAGTTAATTCTTCGAAATAAAGTTTAAATACTTGACAATTCTGATAGTAATGATCCAAACAAAGCACGGATAAGTAAATTACGTGCAAAATTTTACCACATCAGCCGGTTACTGTAAACAAAGTTGATACTGTCAAAACAATTTTCGTCCAAGTACTTTTAATTCAATTATATATTATTCGAAATAAATGTATAAAATGCTTTCTGTGTAAATAAACGAAGGGAGATGTAGACATATTTTTGCATGATCCTCTAAGTTCCGACGTATTGTCCAGGGTTTTTTTCGCGTCAGGAAATGTTGTATTGGAAATAAAACTGAAAGAGAATGCGCTTGTACCTTCTATCAGTTAATTACCGTCGTCCAGGTAGACTTATCTAAGTTACGGAATTCCGATGTTTCTCTTAATCGTTTCGTTTCCGCAAATATAATATTTATTTTTGAAGACTGTAAAAAGTCGTTTTAAAAGATAAATTTGATTTAAAGAATCACTACATTATATGAGTTTTTATAGGGTTGATTTTTTTTTAAGTGAATCATTCATTAAAATCTTAACAATTTAAAAAGTAAAGTTTGGTGAGTGGTATATTTATTTTCTTACTTGTTCCCTCAATTTTTGTACACTAGTTAAAATAGAGTTTCCCGTGTATAGTGTTTTCCCGCATATAACGTTCTGAATCGGTTTCATAGAGGAACGCAAAACCGAGGTTCCACTTTAATAACCAAAATTTTAAAACGTCATTAATTTATTCACATTATAATTCAACTAAATTTTATTTTATTTCTGAACTTATTCAAATATACACCAAGAAATATTTTATTAACACGTTACAACATAGTTGAAAAGTGTTTATGGCTTTGTTCATTCTGTCTGTCTGTCCGTTAGCACAACTGACGTAAAAATGACTTTATCAAAATGAAATTTTAGTATGTTGTTCAGACGGTCTGTGGGACCTATGGGAATATAAATTAATAATATCACCCAATTAGTTTTGAATTGAACCCGGATTGAAAAAATGAAATACATTGAACCCTATGGGACCTAATTTTTCTAACATTTTTTAAGAGGATTTAAAATTCACAAATTGCTTCAAAAGTTTTACGAAATATTCAAATTATCCCATAAAATATATAAAAAAAAAATTCAGCGAAATATATTCAGTAATTTTTTAAATAAAAATTAAAATAATAATTACACCCTTTATAGAAAAAGATCACGTGATCCACTTCAAAATAAAATATGGCATCCATCTTGTGTCAAAATCGTGATTTTTAAAATTCTTTTTAATTCATATTAAGTGTTGTATCCGTCCTAAAACCGCTTTATTTTTGCTTAAATTCTGTGCATCTACACACTGAAACAACGCAATTACAATATATTGAGTTTAAATGATCATCAAACATTGATTATTTCTACAACGAAGCCTAATTTTTACTTATGGAGAATGTAAATACTAAAAGATGCAGAATGAGTTGTATAAAAAGTGCTGAATTTTTTTAACGCAAAATTATTCAGCTCATGGAATCTGTAATATAGCTGATATGAATGAAACATTCATTGATTTTACACAGAGAAGCAAATGAGTTTTTCGATGAAGTTTTAGGCATAGAGTTAAATTACTTGTACCTCATGGTTTTAAGCTTTTAAATAAAATGAATTATTATAGTATTGTAATGAATGAAAGTAGTGGAAAAATGTTTATGAAAGAAATGTTGCTTTTATATAGATGCGATTTATATTTCGATGACGTCATTTGAATAAATTTCAGTTGTTTTCGATGAAGTTTTCAAATATAATAAATTATTGTAGTATTATGATAATTTTAAAAATATTACCAAGGAATGTATCGCATTTTAAAGATGTTTAAACCAGGCAATTTATATTTCAATGCCGTCATATGAATGAAGTTTATTTTTTTCGATGAAGTTTTAAGTTTTCAAATATAATAAATTAATGTAATATTGCGATAATTTTAAAAATATTACCAAGGAATGTATCGCATTTTAGAGATGTTTATATAAAATTGCATTGAAGTTGGATAGTATTTCATAATCAATGCTTTCTGTATGATTGATCTTTCTTGTCTTCTAATTTGGTCCCTTATTTCATCTCCCCAAATTATTACATCACGATTCGTCACTGCTTATGAGCACTTTAAAGGTGAAAACCCAGAGAAGTGACAAGTATCAATAGACACCATGGTACCCAAATATAATCAGCTCCAAAGTGACGTGTAAATGATATAACTACCAAATTTCGGGATGTTTAGTCGGACAGTTAGTTGTTCTCACACACACACATATAGAAAGAGTCGCGAGTTCATGTTCTAGAGAGTACTTGAACTGTTGTTGTTGTTGAGACCCAGACCGTCCGACCTACCAGAAAGGTGTAAGGGAACTGTTTGGACGACTGGGAAGTGTCACCCTATCTAGACCGGAACCCAGTGGGGGAGGCATCCACAGGGACCGTACCCTCCTTCCCCTACCACCAACCTCTCGGAAGGACTTACGGACCCGCAAGTTTAACGTGATCGTACTCCGCATGAACACGGCGGCAGTTGTGGCAGCTCGCAAATCCAGCGCGCAAACCACCGGGCTACCGCGCCCGAAATGTGCCAACAGTACGCGGTGTTCCCAGGTGGTCACCCACCCAAGTACTAACCGCCCCCGATGCTGCTTGACTTCGGTGATCTAACGAGAGCCGGTGTTATCAGCACGGTAAGGCCGTTATGTAACCCTATCGAAAACTTGATTTCCAATTTTTAGCCTCAATTTAGTTTTATTTTCCCTATACGTTTCTACATATTGTAGAAGAAGTAAGAAGAATAGGACGGTGAGGGGAATACTTGAACTGTGTAACACTCTCGAAAACTTGAATTCCAATGTTTGACCTGAATGTAATACGTTTTCCCAATACGTTTCTACGTATTGGAGAGAAAGTAAGAATGATAGTGCGGTGAAGAGAGTACTTGAACTGTGTAACACTCTCGAAAACTTGAATTCCAATTTTCGGCCTCTAATATTATTTTCCCTATACGTTTCTGCTTTTTGTAGAGAAAGAAAAATAAGAAGGATAAGACGGTGAAGTTTTTATAGCGCATCCACCGACTCGTTGAAAAAGCATGAAAAGACGTTTTCCTCGCTACATTTGCTAAAGCAAGACGGAGGACTATTAGATTTCATCGCAAGTATCGAAATTGTGGTAAAAACGATGCAGGCCGTTGAAATATTTTTATCGCTTAGCGTTTGTTCTTAAAATAGGCAATGGAACTTTTGATGCATGCGATTTAATTTTATCGTTCAGTAGCAAAAAATGCTTACGATATCGAAAAACTTATGATAATAATTGGTTTAAATTTGTTGTTATACTTAGTAAAATTCTGAGGCTCCTTTTGATTTTCTAATATTGTACAGATCTACGTGTAATAAAAATGGTTGGGAATTACTGCCCTAAACTAACGAGGAAAGACCACGAGTTGACATTCTAAATCCTGGGAGAAAAATTTATGTCATCTTAAAAAGGGCCTAAAATAATGTACGGAAATCGTATTTATTTTACTGTTTTTATTGACACACAAATTTTGAAGGGTATGAAATATATGCATGTCTATCAAGTAAATAATGGTAGTGTGCATGGGCAATCAACGGAGAGTAATAAATAATGAACTGAATTGTTTATTAGCGTCGGTGATTGTATCTTCACGGCCTCAAAAATTAATTTACATAGTCTCACTACATACATTTACCTGATATAAATGCATATATCTTATATATTTCAGAATATTTTGGGGCAGTAAAGAACAGCCGTTGATGGGAATAACTAAGATATATTGTACACGATGGTATGATTTTCCCAAGTTTCAGACTATGCAACTTGTAATTTTTTCTTCTTAGTGGCGGCATAGATATACAAAGTAATAGATATACTATAATATAGATATAATAGATATAATATAATATAATAATAGATATAATAAAATATATATAATATAATATAATATAATATATATAATATATAATAATATAATATAATGATAGATATAATAGATATAATATAATATAGATATACATAGATTCAAAGTAAAATTAAGTGAGTTAAGTATTCATTCAAATGGAAAATATTTGAATTTTTTTTTTTCGGATTCTTGTGAGACAGAGTAAAATTAAGCGAGTTAAGCATTAATTCAGCGGCAAATATATTAATTTTATTCTACCGGATTCTTGTGAGAAAGAGTAAAATTAAGTAATTTAAGCATTAATTCAACGGAAAATGAATTAAACTTATTTTCCCGGATTCTCATGAGAAAGGGTAAAATTAAGTGAGTTAAGAATTAATTTAACGAAAAATTTTTTAATTTTATTTTTCCGGATTCTTGTGAGACAGAGTACAATTTGGTGAGTTAAGAATTAATTGAATGGAACATATTTTAATTTTATTTTCCAAATTCTTGTGAGATAGAGTAAATTTGAGTTAAGAATTAATTCAATGGAAAATATTTTAGTTTTATTTTTCCGGATTCTTATGAGACAGAGTATAATCTAGTGAGTTAAGTATTAATTGAACGGAACATATTTTAATTTTATTTTTCCGAAATTCTGTGAGACAGTAAAATTAAGTGAGTTCATTAGTTCAAAGGAAAATATTTTAATTTTTTTTTTTCCGGATTCTTGTCAGAGTTAGACGAGGATATTTTTGATGAACTTATTTCGTTCCGATTCTGCTCGCGTGGTATGGGAGCTACGGGAGCGTGTATGAGAGCTATGGATACACAATCGAATGTATTAGGAGGATATTTTTGTTTTGTTACAGGTCACAACAATGAAGGATAGAAAACAGGTATTTTCGGTTCTACTATCGTTAACCATAGTACAGTGTCTAGAACTAACTTCCTTCTAGACACTGTAACCATAGCTTCTAAAAAGCTTGACCACTGGCTGCAGGCACCACAACTTGTTTCCTTGTTGTCATTGCAGGTACCAACAATTCAATGCTGACAATTGCATAAAAGGCCTGAAACCACTTTCATGAATGCTGTTATTTGCAATGGGAGCGCATTCATAATTTCAAATGTTTGAAGCGGGTTCAGAAGGTTTAAACTTGTGGGTCCAATCCCGATTAAAAAAAATTTCAGAAAAAGAATGCTTTATAAAAATTTAGTGTTCTTATGAAAGTTTATCTTATTCAGTAGACATTAACACTGTAGTGGAAAGAATGCGAAGCGTTTTCTTTGAATAAAAACCTCTCCCTGAAAAATATGCATGTTTTAGATTGTACATTCCTGTCAACATTTCGCATCCTTTGAAAGAAGTGAAACGCTCTTGTCACGTCAGCATTTCTCGACACATCCCACCACCCCTGCAGAGAGATGAAAAGAGGCTATTTCCGCGGCACGCATGAGTTAGAAAAGGAGATTCGAACCCTCCCCTCTTAGACCAACCAACCGCTAAGGACTGAAAGGATATTTCTTATGCAATATCCTCGTGAAAAAATAGATTCCGTTGGGTAAGTAATCGCCCTATATTTTTGAGAGAAGCTTGTTTCGTATAATAAAAAGAAGGAATGCTTGAACAGAGGAGATACTGAAGCATTTCAGGATTGTGAAGTAACTCAAGGGAATTTTTATGTGGCTGGAGTGGTGTAGCTGGTAGCATGCTTGGGCGCAATACAAAAAGCCAGAACGAATATTTTTTTGTGAATCATTCATTAAAATCTTAACAATTTAATAAGTAAAGTTTGGTGAGTGGTATATTTATTTTCTTACTTGTTCCCTCAATTTTTATATACTAGTTAAAATAGAGTTTCCCGTGTCTACTGTTTTCCCGCGTATACTATTTTCCCGCATATATCGTTTTGAATCGGTTTCATAGAAGAACGCAAAACCGAGGTTCCAATTTAATAACCAAAATTTTAAAACGTCATTAATTTAATCACATTATAATTCAACTAAATTTTATTTTATTTATAAACTTATTAAAATATACACCATGAAACATTTTATTAACACTTTATAACATAGTTGAAAAGTGTTTATGACTTTGTTCATTCTGTCTGTCTGTCCGTTAGCACGATAATTGTCGTAAAAATGACTTTGCCAAAATGAAATTATAGTATGTTGTTCAGACGTCTGTGGGACCTATGGGAATATAAATGAATAATATCACCCAATTAGTTTTGGATTGAACCCGGGTTGAAAAAATGAAGTACATTGAACCCTATGGGATATAATTTTTCTAACATTTTTTAAGCGAAGTTAAAATTCATAAATTGCTTCGAAAATTTTAGGAAATATTCAAATTATCCGTCAAAATGTATAAAATAAACTTCAGCAAAATATGTTTCGTAGTCCTTTAATTAAAAATTAAAATAGTAATTACACCTAGATATATAAAGAGTTCTCGTGACTCGCTGCAAAATAAAATATGGCACCCATTTTGTATCAAAATCATGATTTGCGTCAATACCCTTTAAATTTATATTTATTTTTGCATCCTTCCTAAAACCGCTTTATTTTTGCTTATTATCTGTGCATCTAAATTCCGTGCCTGCGCATTTACAATATTTTTGTGTTTAAATGATCATCAAACTTTAATTATTTCTACAACGACGCCTACTTTTAATGAATGCAGAATGTAAACAAATTAATTGTATTATGATGAGTTGTATAGAAATTGCTAAATTATTTTCATGCAATATTATTTAGCTCTGGAGTTTGGAATATAAGTGATATGAATGAAATATTCACTGATTTTACACAGAGAGCCATACCCGGCCGTCCAAATAGATACTCAAGTCCTCAGGATGAGTCGGACGGTCTGGGTCTTCAACAGAGAGCCAGCCATACAATTAATATACCGATGACGTGATTCGAATAAAGTTTGAATAAAGATTTAAGCATGGGGCTAGAAAGTACTTTTACCTCCATGGTTTTAATTTTGCATGTAAAATAAATTACTGTAGTTCTGTGATAATTATAAAAATATCGTCGCTCAATGTATCGTATTTTAGAGATGTTTAAATAAAATTACAGTTGGAAAATATTTTATAATCAATGCTTTGTGCATGAATGATCTTTCTTGTTTATTTTTACTTTCCCTGCAATGCATGGTAATGTATAGAGAAAGTATTGGCATCATCGTAACTCGAGGAAAATCGTAACTCGAGTTTTCGACGAATCTATATGTTTCGATACCTCTAGAATACGAAAAAACTATTTTAGCGTGACGTCTGTGTGTGTGTCTGTCTGTCTGTCTGTGTGTCTGTCTGTCTGTGTATCTGTCTGTCTGCCCAATGTATGTATCCACTCTAACTCAAAAACTAATGAACCGAATTTCATAAAATTTGGTAGGTAAGCCACTTGTATGTGACCCCGGTATTGATTAGTTTTGGGTACTATTCGGAATAAACCAACCCGACTTTTTTTGCGAAATGGCCATCAAAAATTGCATGTATCCACTGTAACTGAAAAACTAATTGATCAAATTTTACAAAATTTGAAACATAAGTCACTTGTAGGTCACTCTGGTGCTTATTAGATTTTGGTACGATTCGAAAAACAACAACCTGCCTTTTTTTACGAAATGGCCCGCAAAAACTATATTTCCACTCTAACTCAACTAATTGACTAAATTTCATAAAATTTGGTATATAAGTCATTTGTGGTCGACCCTGGTGCTAATTAGATTTTGATACGATTCGGAAAAGAACAACCTGCCTTTTTTTACAAAATGGCCCGCAAAAATCGCAAAAATCGCAAAAATCTAAAAAAAAAAAAAAAAAGACTACGTATGCTGAAATGTATCAATTAAATTCTTGTTTTATACGCAGTTTTTGACGAAGAAAAGAATACAACACACTCCATTATACTTTAGGACTAACCGTTCTCAAGATATTTGATATTTCTTGCATTTTTGTTACACCGCTATTGGAAAAAATGTCCAATGACCAAATAAAAACAAAAATTGAATTAAAAATGCAAATTTAGTGTCATTTGGTGCAATTAAACTCAATCTAATGAATTATTAAAGAAATAAAGAAAATATGAATTTAATTCTGCAGGGAAAGTCATGTGCTGCCCACATCAGATTTTTTAACCTGATATTCAAATGCAAAGATTCTTGCCTTTTTGACTTTTTATCAGATCATCAGATATTAAGAGGTCATAATAAATAGTCACAATGCAGTGGATATGTTTATGTTACGTATACTTTCACAAAGGGTATTTTATTAAACTACCTACCTTGTAATTTTTTATGTTCGTTGCTTTATTCTATAAATAAACATTGCCGTTTCATGTATCGTTGCTGTTGCATTTTGTAATTATTGTAATGAAAAATAACAAACGGCAATGTTTATCAATAGAATAAACCAAGAAATATGAAAATTAATAATTAAACATTAAACTGAATAAACATCAGTTTGAAAAAGCCCAAATAACCAAACTGATGTGATAAAACATTGAAGGCATGTAAAAAAAAATGCAAATACATATTAAAAAATCTGATGTGGGCAACACATGACTTTCCTTATATAATGTAACGAATTTACTATTTTTACAGTAAACAAGAAAGATCAATCATGCTTAAAGCATTGATTTTGAAACACTTCCCAACTTCAATGCAATTTTATTTAAAAAAGTCGAAAATGCAATACATTCCTCGGTAATATTTTAAAACTTATCACAATACTACATTGATTTATTATATTTGAAAACTTAAACCTTCATTGAAAAAAATGAACTTCATTCAAATGACGGCATTGAAATATAAATTGCCTGGTTTAAATATCTCTAAAATGCAATACATTCCATGGTAATATTTTTAAAACTATCATAATACTACGATAATTTATTATATTTGAAAACTTCCACGAAAACAACTGAAATAAATTCAAATGACGTCATAGAAAAAATAACACGCCTGGATCTCTCTATAAAAGCAGGATTTCATTCATAACTTTCTCCATTTCATTCATCACAATACTATAATAATTTATTTTATTTAAAAATTAAGACCATGGAGCTACAATTCATAAACTTTATGCTTAAAACTTCATCGAAAAAAATCGTCCTTCTGTTTATAAAATCAATTAATATTTCATTCATATCAGCCATGCAGACTCCATGGACTGAATTATTTTGTGTTAAAGAAATACAGTAATTCTAATACAACTCATTCTATATATTTTGCTGTTTACATTTTACATAGGTGAAAAATAGGCTTAGTTGTAGAAATAATCAAATTTGAATGAGAATTTAAACTCAAATATATTGTCATTGTGTTGTTTTAGTATGTAGATGCACAGAATTTAAGCAAAAATAAAGTTTAGGACGTTTTTTAGTTTTAGGACGGATACAACACTCAATATGAATTAAAAAGAACTTAAAAAAGTCACGATTTTGAAACAAGATGGATGCCATATATCATTTTGAAGTGGGTCATGTGATCGTTTCATATCATGGTCACGTGATCGTTTCATATAAGATGTGTAATTATTATTTTAATTTTTATTTAAAAAACTACTGAATATATTTCGCTGAATTTTTTTTTATATATTTTATGAAACAATTTGACTATTACCTAAAATTTTCGAAACAATTTGTGAATTTTAAATCCGCTTAAAAAATGTTTGAAAAATTAGGTCCCATAGGGCTCAATGTATTTCATTTTTTCAACCCGGGTTCAATCCAAAACTAATTGGGTGATATTATTCATTTATATTCCCATAGGTCCTACAGATCGTCTGAACAACCTACTAAAATTTCATTTTGATTAAGTCATTTTTACGGCAGTTATCGTGCTAACGGACAGACAGACAGACAGACAGACAGAATGAACAAAGTCATAAACACTTTTCAACTTTGTTGTAAAGTGTTAAAAAAACAGGTTTTTCTTATAGTAGATACTAATATTCTTTCCAAGATATTGAATTTTCGACAATGAGTCGTCATCTTCATTGATTTAACGTCATTTTTATCCATTTGGCGAGATTTTCGTTAATTTGGCAACATTTCAAAAAGTCTCCAAGTTGGCGACATTCCGCCAAATTCGTCGCCAAAATCTCGCCAAGCGTTATGGACGAAGAAATAAGTTATTCATACAGCAGATAAATGACTATTGGCGTTCAAATACAAAAGTATTACTTAAAGTATCTTTTTTCATGAATGGAACGAGCTAGTTCCACGAGAATAATGTCACCCAATTTATCGCATGGTATTACATATATGAAAAGTGAACATGTGTCCCAATAGGAAATATTTTCTTTTTATATTATATGGCTTTTTGATAATTTTTTAGAAAATGTAAAATATCTCGAGAACGGTTCATGTTAGCGTTCTAAAATTTGTGTCAATCGTTTTCTAATGAAAAATTACATAAGAAATGTCTATTTGCGTAACTTCATTAGCGGTTTTGATTTTTTGACGATTTTTTCAAAATTTCATTCGAAAATTTAGGAGGGTTCTGATCATTCGATTACGTATAAAAACAATAGGCTTCCAGTGTTTACGGATTGTGATTTTTGTACCAAATTTTGTTCGAATCGGTCCATTCGTTCGTCAGTTATCATCTCCACAGACTCACTGACACACACACACACACACACATACTTTCACACACACACACACACACACACACAGATATCACTTCAAAAATGTTTGATTCGTGATCAGGGATGCTTGAAACGTGCTCTCCCGTCGAAAACTCGAATTCGAATTTTCGACCCCGTCACAATACTTTCCTTATACATTATGTATATAAGGAAAGTAAAAAAGCAAAGTTGAGGATTTTACTAAAATTTATCAAACAAAACGTACAACCATTTTCGAAATACCTAAAACGAAAATGGTAAAAATAGAATGTTCAACTAAAATGTGTTGGACTGTCAATGAAATGAAAGCGTTTACAAAGGAGATTATTCTCTTCCATCAGCAAATGCTTAGGAGTTAATGGAGAGTGACGAATGAAACAGTTGAGAACATCTTGTGAAATGATACTCATTCTCAGTTGTCAGTTCAGGAGCGACTTGCCTTTTTTAAAGAGCCACGACTGAGTAGACACTTTAAAACACCACTTTCATGTGAAAAGGATAGAATTTTTAAAATTGCATGTAGACAATTTGATCTAACAAAATGTTATAAGCAAAAATTATTTATTTTACTCACTTATACCCCTAAGTACATAGGGCATAAGATTATTTCATGGTAAAATATAATTTAAAGATGAAAGTAAATTATGCATTTAAACTTTCGAGTCATTTCTTTTTATCAAAATGTTCGTAAGAACCATATACCCGAATTTTAAGGGCTCCTAACTAACATTTTCAATCGAACTTTGGGTAATATTTAAAAGGGTATAATGATGTAAACATTCAGGTTCCATAACCAATGTTCAACCACCAAATCAATGGCGCATATCAAGGAATTTATTTCACCTTATAAAGGTATCATATCATCTCCAGATTTTATACAATATCATATCTCGAATATCATATCATCGCCAGATTTTAACCAAAAATAAATTTAATCTGCCCTATTAAAACGAGTGCAGCTAATATATTTGTATACATCTATATATATAAACAGCGTTTTTCTACATTAATTCGCCATACCAAATATTGTGGTTGGTGCCTAATGCAAGCGCTATCTAATGCAAGCGCTATCTAATGCAGAATTTGTCAATCAGACAATAGTGGCGCAGGGATCACGGAAAGGAGATTACGACAAATGAGGGGGATGGTGGTTACAGTGCTAAATTTCCTTTACTAATATGAACCCTATTAATAATTGATGCAATTTTTCCATCAAGGTGGAAGGAAGGTTATGACGATTCCACCCTCCCGAAATTACCACTGGCGACATCCATGTCGACAACAGTAGAAAAAATTATACAATTGTTACCGAAAAATAAAATTTAAATGTGCCTTTTTCTTTAAGATATCTAAAAGATCAATTGGTGATAGATGTTTCTACGAAATCAAATAACAATAAATTATATTTTCTATATCGCTTTATATCTATATAATTTACATCGCTGCTACTATAACATTCAATCTAAATGAAATTGAAATTCTGACATGATGTAGTCTTTATATTGGATTATAATAAAGAGTTGATTTAAGTTGAATTTAAGTAAACCGTGAAATTGAATTTAAGTAAACGCCTAAAACGAGGCTTACCCATGGGGGGTCTTCCTCAGACTACCTTAGTGCCCCAAATCATAAAGACTACCCCGTCTTGAAATACTTATATTCTTTCTCGTTTTGATTAATTCTTCATACCCGGATATTATACCCTAATTCCCTTCCATCTATCTACCTGAATAGAAATAATAACCAAAATAATAACCAAAATAAAAGAAGAAAAAGAAAAAAAAAACACTTTGGGGACCTCTAGTCAAACAAACCGTTGAAAATTTCCGCTCTACCTATTTGCGCCAGCTCCTCATAAATTCAATAGAGTTCTTCACTTCAACGTCATTCTCCGGGTTCTTTTATGAATTATATGATGCGGATGAAATGGTAAAAAAATATTTTTCTCTCTGGGAAACGTTACACAAGAGAAAGAAGGAAAAAGTGCCCGGGGGGGCTACCTTTCAGCTAGAGGTTTCGTCTGGCAAAACTAGTGAAAAGAGGAAGGAAAACGCCGTTCTTAAGAGGTTTTATTTTTAGCTCAGTGGATGCATATACCCTTCTTCTACCCCTAATACGTTTCAGCAGATGGAGTACTTCACATTGTAATGGTTGGATAATAATAGAAAAAATTTCTTATGAATAAAAATTCTCGGATAAAATTAAGTATCGGTAATATAAAGTTAAAGCATATTTTTCAGAGTGCCTTACAACCGAAGCTGCACCAAATTCGATGCAAATGCTTTCCAGAATATGCGGCAATGATTTTCTTACAAAATAAGTTAGTTTTAAAAATCCCCACCCATTTCGTTGAATAGTTTCGTTGAATAGACATTTTGTCACATTGTCACATTTATTTTCGCATTTTCTCCCATTCAGCGCTGTGTGTATATGTGTATGTGTGTGTAAAATGGTCGCAGTATAGCAAGCAGTAAGTAACTTTTGGATTTTTTACACACTGATGAGTAGTATTCTTGCACACTTTAAAATTTCTACCCAAACTGGAATGTATGTTCACCCCTAATTGTTTGAATATGTATAATATTATTCAAGTTTACGTGCCCACATTCCTGTAAAATTATATACCAGGTGGTCAGAATTAAAACACCCCTACTCTGAACTCCCTATACATCGAACTACTCAGTGTAAAGGCTCCAAAATTGTTGAACCTACTATTCAAGACATGGGGAAAGGGATTACGCGAAAAAAAAAATTAGTTCCAGAAACATCGATTGGTGGCGCTGTACAACAGAAAATATGCTGAAAAGACACAAAATAATCACAATAAAACAAACACATGCGATATGGAGTTTTTCCTTTTTAATTTCTTTTGCTGATATGAAAAAAAAAGAAGATAAAAAAGTTAAGAAACTTAAACTGTCATTGTAGCTGCAATTTCGCACTGCAAGCACAAAAATTTGCATAAACCCTTGGTTTGCAGCTACTATGTTCTGGGCATAAAAGGGGATAAAACTGGGAAAATTTTATTCTTATCAGCGATGGCTGTCACACTGCCAGAACGCGCTTTGCTTGTGAAGCTGTTTTATGAAAACAAAGGACATACTGCAGCTGCACTTCGAGAGTTTCGTCGACTTAATTTGCGCAAAGGACCATAACTTCCACAAGCTCTCAGGAGAATGATCGCTCGATTCGAGAAAACTGGACATCTTGGAGTTCAGCCGGGTCGAGGACACAAATCGACTCGTTCAGATGTCGTTGACGATGTTGCCACCGCTATTGTTGAACAATCAATGGATAACGTTATACGCAGCATTCCCTGCATAGATAAGGTCCTTGTGATATGAATGTTTGGTACGTTCGAATAAAATGTGTATTTTGTGTCTTTTCAGCATATTTTCTGTTGTACAGCGCCACCTATCGGTGTTTCTGGAACTAATTTTTTTTCACGTAATCCCTTTCCTCATGTCTTGAATAGTATGTTCAACAATTTTGGAGCCTTTACACTGAGTAGTTCGATCTATAGAGAGCTCAGAGTAGGGGTGTTTTAATTCTGACCACCCGGTTTAATAAAACAACATATACTTAAAATATTTTATTTGTCTTTTAGTAATAAAGTAATCGTAAAATCATGTATCACCTACACCAGAATTCAACTGGTGAAGAAAAGGCAGAAGCGAATTGTGTTAAACGCTGAAGTTCCTGGAACAGGATAAATGTATAAAGTAGTGGTTTTCTTTTTCTTATATGAGATGAAAATTAGGACGCTGGTCTCTAAACAGGTAAATATTATTTAAGTAAAAAGTTTTTATCATCCACCATGCATGACATGATCTGAGGTCCTTCAATGTGTTTTTAGAGACGGATTTCTAAAACTGTATATGTCAATATATGTTTTAATACCTCCTAAACACATTTTGACTATTTTTGAAGCGGTGTCCGTCTGACTAAATGTCTGTGGTGGATTTCTTGTGTACACGCTAGCAGCCACAAATGGATAAAAAACGTTGTATCCGGCTTATTAAGAAATTTAGAACTAGATAGAATTTTTTTTTTATTCGAGAGAAAAATATTTTTTTTAACATGGCAGCAAATAGGACAAAATGTGATATAATCGACTTAATAGCTTCAATCATTGTTGTGAAAAATAGTCCCGATACATTTTTTTTTGTTCATGACGTCATTAGCCCCTGTTGGGGCAAGTAACCCCACGGGGGGTACATTGTCAAGTATGGAACCAATATAAGGATTATTTTCAATCCTTTTAACCTTTTGCTTACGGGTGGGACAGCGTCCATCCCAAGCGAAGAACCTCTCAAAAAGACGGGTATTTAGCATACCCTATCCCAAACAGTTCGATCCCCTTTGCCACCCGTAAGCAAAAGGTTAAAAATAAGGGTAACACGCTATAGTTGTAATTAGTTGAACCCAAGACACCGATTTTCAAATTTTTTTCTTATAAAATTTAAGAAAAAAAAATAATTCTGGTATGAGAAGTCAAGTGTAACAACACTCCAGTTAATTTATATTTAGTCCACCATACTGTCCACCCGTGCATCAGAAATATTGGTGACTTTAAATATAGAGTTACTCAAATAACAGTGAGTTCAATCTATATTCTTGAACTACAGCGATTAAAATCATTTTCTTGCCACTTATCAGCAATATGAACACATACAATTGATATGCGATTTTATTATTTTAAAGCATAAAAACTCATTTCATGTCACGTCAATGATCTTTAAGCTCGTTTCTCCGTCAATAGACAGTTTAAGATGGCCTGCGTTCCTTTTTAATTACTTGGGAGTTCCAGCGAAATGACAAACGTTTCTGACAATATTATTGATATCGTCGATAATCGGAAATTTGTTCGCAATGCGTAAATTTCTGATGGAAAACAGTAGAAGCGGAAATCACGATGTGCTTTTAATCTGGAATTATTACAAATTCCCGTAAATAACTTCTCCGTAAAGGGGGGGGGGGGTAAATATTCATTTCGGGCATCTGTGGCATCAATGCCATCAAATGAAAATGATAACCCATCCTCCCTGATCAAGCAAAGTTCTTAAAGGCCACATGCATTTTTAATTACACAAGTTTACTGGTATAGAAATACAGCAGTCGCCGTACGCGTTATTAGAAGGTCGTATTTTGGTATGTCATGGTTTTATGCAGACCCATTATCCCTGATTAATAATTGTGTTAATAACATCCCGTCAATGTATGTGAAAGAGGAATTATAGTTTGATTAATACTTTATGTTAATACCATCTTTCCTGTTCTAATGCAAATCATCTACATGTAAAGTATATAGCTTCGAATAAAAGAAAATATTAGCCGTTATCAAGACAAATGATAAAATCTTCATTAAAAAAAAAAGTATTTTTAATCTACAAATCATAAAAATAGTTCCTGTTCAGACTGGTGATCTCGCGATGGGGTGTGCCAAACTTATGATTGGGGAATAGGGTTAATTTCTTCTCAGGAATAAGTTAATATATTACTTGTACAGATATTGAAGTTTTTTTTTTTTGTTAGAGGAATTTTCAATTTTCATTCACGTACCTGAATTGTGTAATTGGTATAAAGTTGAAAAAATTACGAAAAAAAGCCGATATTTGTCTTTTTCATCTTTAACCCAGACCGTTCAACCTACTCGAAGGTGAAAGGTGTCTATATAAACGGGCAGGAAGTGCCAGCCAATTTGGACCGGAACCCAGGGGAGGCGACATCCACAGGGTCCGTACCCTCCCTCCCCTGCCACCAACCTCTCAGGACTTACGGACCCACATATTTAACGTGCTAATTCTCCGCGTGGACAAGGAACAGTTTAGGCAAAGGCGGTAACCAAACTCGGGTCGTCCGAGTACATTCAGCGCGCTAACCACTGGGATGACCCCCTCCCACGCCGATATCTATCTGTTACGACTGGCGAGAGATTGGTTGACCCTGACGACACATTTAGCACAATGACGTCAACTTGGCGACTTTAGAAAAATATAGCTGAGTTGATGATAATTCAGTTTCACTGAAAATCAATGACATTTCTATGTGTAATTAAGCATTCACAAGGAAATTAATATAATGTATATATACAAAATTAAATAATAATGGCAAAGTCGCAAACATCAAATGTTTTAACATAAGATAATGTACAGAGAAATTGAAATAGTAGAATTTTATTCAGCTGACACTATATACTAATATACCCTGAAAAATATATCAGAAATATCGTCTGCTGTTTTTAGTAAGTCAGATAATAATTATAGACTTATTTTTATCAATCGAAAAATAGTGCCATTTCCCAGAGTGCAAAATAATATTTAGAGAAATATTTTACTGTTCATTTTATGAAAGTGCCACTGAAGAGTTTTAGAAGAAAAACCCATGCTCTAAAACCCATCAATTAATTGTTGCGATGCTAGCAAAGCGTTTTTCGAGAAACTGGATATGTTGTAGACAAAGCAAGAACAGACAGGACTTCCATTTTAACTCAGATAAAGTATCTGAAAAAGAGACTGCACTGCTGAAACTCTTTATTAACACTCTGCTATGGCTGGAGAAATATTGCTCCAGAAATATTTTATTTAGTCATTGAAAACGCCTTGTCCTTCGATAGATATAAAAAAAAGTCTATAATGATCGTCTGACGTAATATAAACACCAAACTGTATTTCTGATATATTTTAGAGGGTGTATTAGTGCCACTTATATGAAAGAAATTTTACTACCGTATTTCTTCGTTTCTAAGACGTCATCGATTGTAAAATGCACCTTAATTTTCATACCACCAAGATAAAAAAAAAGACGTTGATTCTAAGAAGAAATATATATATACAATAAAATGCCTAAATATATCTAACAAATAATTTTTATTATACCAGAATTTAATTTACTAACAACAATGGTATTTAGTAGCAAAAGTTTGGAGGTGGGGTTATCACTTAAAAATAGAAGGTGTTTTGCCGTGTGCTCAAAACGTAGGAAATTCTGGAAAACTACGATTGTAAAACACCATCGATTCTAAGACGCACCTCATTTTTAGACATGTTTATATAAAGACAAAAATTTTTCCCCATATAAACGTCTCTAAAATAAAGTCTTAGAATAAACGTCTTTAAAATGAAGTCTTATTAAATCTTAATTCATTATAAGGTCTTATTAAATATTATTAAGATTTATTATTATGTCTTATTATGTCTTAGTATTAAGCCTTATTAAATCTTATTAAGTCTTAATAATATGACTTAATAATAAGTATTATTGTTAACTCTTAAGTCTTATTATTAACTTTTATTAAACCTTATTAAATCCTTAGTCGTCTTATTAAGTCTTATTAAAGCTTTAGTATTAAAGCTTTAACGTCTTTAAAATTAAGCCCTATTAAATCTTATTAAAAGTCAATATTAAGTACTCTTATACGTCTTATTAAGTCTTATAAAATCATAAAAAATTTTAAATCTTATTAAGTCTTAGAATCGGAGAAATATGATATTTTTATTTCCATAGTGAAATATATATCTTCTATAGCATATTTACATAGTGAAATTTTAAAATGGTATATGCTCGACTTTTCGGACACTCTGTACCATGCGAGAATCTGTTTCTAAATATATGAATTTGGAGCCCTACAAGGAAAATAAATCTTGCTCTAAATTTTATATTCTCTCAAATTATTCGCAATATCTCCTTATTCATTTTGGCTGGAAATTAAGACGAAAAATCCATTCACCACAAACTACAAAAATGATTTTTCAATATGTTCCCAACAAAACGTCACAAAATCATCCACAGCCGGAAAAATAAAAAAACAAATACTTTTCAAACACGAAAAGTATTTTTCATTTCAAAATGACGCGCGCACAGTGCTATTCTGTTCAGAATCAGATAATTACGATTCGAGAAAAGTTCGCGAATCAAAATAAAAATTCCGAAACCATCAGTTCTTGTAAAAAGGCCCGAAGAAAAGGCTCGAATTTTTTGATTGGAGGAATCTTTGGAAGAATCTTTTGATGAAACATTTTCCATATTCACCAGGAGCGTATACGCCATGTTTACATAATAAAAAAAGAATCAAAATGGGAATATAGAAAGAGAAATTCCAATGACAAAATACACCTCACCACTGTACAATATGATTGACTTCTGCGCATAACTAAATTTTAAATACTTTACTGAGAGTGACATAAGTATTTTTATTCGTACATTTGAAATTGAGCTGAAAATCTATAGAATTTATTTCATAGATTAAAATTCAAGGTCAAGAAATCGGTGCCGACTAGTAATACATGCATCCCACTTAAATTAAATCCAGAAACTTCAATCAGATTCGAATAAGGCAAGTTCAGACATACAATTATCTCTTGAAAACATGTCTGAACAGGAAATTTATACAAATGCCTTTATATGGTGACAAGTACTGTGTATACTACTTTTTCGAAACTATTTTGCATTTTATTACTCTTTTGTACACTTATTTCGCAGAGTCTTGAAATTTTCAGAAAAATCGAAAGTTACATATATAGAGCCGAAGCGTGTAAGTCCTTAGTGAACCTCTGTGTCTCCTTCGAAATTGGATGATATATCCATGTCGGCCATCATCCTCTAAGATACGAGTTATGTATAGTCATTCCTGAGAAATACATGTTGAAAGGAAAATATAATTTTTTTTATAAGCGACATCTGCGAAACCGGAAGTGCAAATTCTTGGTGGGCTCCTCCCTCCAAGTACACTCATCATAATTCATTGTTGAATCTATATCAGTCATCATCTAAACTCTATCTATAGCAGACACTTTCAAAGAAAGTTTTTGAACCTAAATCGGAAAAACGGCAAGTGGAAATCTTTAGGAAACTCCGTACCTAATACAGAATTCAATACTGAATCCATATCAGTCGTCATCTGAGCTCTATTTATTGCCGATCCTGAAAAATATATGTTTCAAGGAAAATGTAAACTTTTTGAATCGGAAGCAATATCTCCAGAACCGGACGTGCAAATCCTTAGTGAATCTGAGCACCCCTTCCGGAGTTGAACGCTGAATCCATATTACTGATTATTTAAGCTAAGCTATAGCCAATTCTGAAAAATAAATGTTTCAAGGAAAATTTTTAAACTGGATGTAGAAATCCATTTCAGTTATCATCTATAATCTACCTATAGCCAAGCTTGAGAAATATATATTTAAAGGAAAATGAAAAATTTTGAACTAGAAATGGAAAAATAAGCGGAAATCCTTTGTGATTTGATTTAATTCAAAATTCGTGTCAGTAATCATATAAGTTCTATCTACAGCCAATCGTGAGAAATAAATGCTTCAAAAAAGTTTAGTAAAAACAATAGTACGGCACAATTTCTGCCACCAATTATGCACTTAGTTCCATTTCTAACAGTCGCAAAATCACTCCAAAATACATTTACTACATTATGCAATTTATCCAATCGATCCAAATGAATTTAGAAGAGAAAAATCCATTCACAGCATGACGCAAAAATGATTTTTTAAACATACCCGACAAAATACCCCCCAAAAGCATCCACAACCAGAAAAATAATTATAAAAAAGTAAAAAAAACAGACTATTTTCAGAAATGAGAATTATCCCTCACTTCAAAATGATGCATAATGTTATTATGCTTGGAGCGAGATAATTAAAACGAGGACGCGGACAAAAGTGAGAGTCATTGAAAATTCCAAACTCCTCTTCGGTAATAAAAATGTCCGATGAAAAGTGGCATTTCTTTTCATTTTCTGGTATTCCTAGTGCAGCTCGTGAATGCATTACTTGGGCTAATATAATCAGAGAGATTATTTTGAATTTTTCAATCAATAGTAAAAAAAAAATTGAAGTTGGGAAAGGTCAAGAAAAATATTATGTATAAGGAAAAATAGAAAAGTTCGGCTAGTAAATTTATAAATCCAAAAAGTGACTTTGAGCAGAAGCAATAATTAAATATAAGGTGATCTAGAAATAGCCGAGCTCATCAATTTTTTTAAATTACATAATAAACTGAAAAATTAAAATAGTAAAATATTTTTCAGTTAGGTGGCACTAACCATTTCCTCAAAAATGTGTCAGAAATATTGTCTGCTTCTTTTAAAACTTCAGACAGAGACATACATCAATTTCATCAATTAAAGAACATGGCTGTTTCCCAAAGGAAAATAATTTTTATTTTAGAGTAATATTGATCTAACCATTCTTATGAGAGCACTTGCCACTGAAGAGTTTTAGAAAAAATACCCATGCTCTAAAACCACTAAAATTCAACAATTACGAGGTTAATAAAGTTTTTTAGACATATTGGATTTGTGTGGGTGTTGCAGACACAGCAAGAACAGACAGGTCTTCCAGTATAACCCAGGATAGCCGAAGCGGTGGTCGAGCGGTCAAGGCGAGCGTTTCCAAGCAATCGTTCGACCGTGGGTTCGAGTCCCACGTAAGGCATGGATGTTGTGTTGTTAGACGCAGTGTGCGTCCGCCCCCTCTGTTGCGCCTAGGACAACGTCCTAGGACGGTTAAATGGTTCACTTTCTGGCCTATGTATAGGCGAATGATGAGAGTCAAGTACCTGACCATTTGATAAAAAAAAAAGTATAACCCAGGAAAGTTTGTAATTACTGAATAGTTATGAATTTTAAAGCATGGGCATGTCTTAGAAAATCTTCAATAATACTCTCATAAGAATGGCTAAAGAAATATTGTTCTAAAACAAAAATAATTTCACTCTGCGAAAAAGCCATGTTCTTCGATTGATATAAAAGAGGTCTGTTCTAATCATCTGACGTATTTAAATCAGTAGACGATAGTTTTTATATAATTCTTGGGGTATGTTACTGACACCTAACTGAAAAAATCTGATGTGAGCAGCATATGACTTTCCCTGCAGACCCAAATTCATTGTCTCTTTTTTTATTTCATTAATAATTTATTAAATTTAGTTTAATTGAACTAAATAACACGCATAAATGATGGACTCAAAATCGGCATAACGAAAATGCGAAAAAATTAAAATATCTCGAGAACGGCTAGTTCTAGTGTAATGGGGTTGGTCTTATTACTTCTATCGTAAAAAATTACGTATAAAACAAGCGTTTAATGGATATATTTGAGTATACGTAGTTTTTTATTCTAGATTTTGACGATTTTTGCGGATCATTTCCCCAAAAAAAGCAGGTTATTTTGTTCTCGAATCGTACCAAAATCTATTCAGCACCAGGGTATTCCACAAGCGATTTATCTACCGAATTTTGGGAAATTCGGCCCATTAGTTTTTTAGCTAGAGTGTATACAGGCAATTTTCCGGGCCATTTAGCAAAAAAGGCGGTTTTATTTTATCCCGAATCGTACCCAAAACTAATCAGTACCAGGGTCACGCACCAGGGTCCGTGACTTACGTACCAAATTTTGTGAAATTCGGTCCATTAGTTTTTGAGTTAGAGTGGATACATACAGTGCACAGACAGACAGACACACAGACACATAGACGTCACGCTAAAAATAGTTTTTTCGTATTAAGGTCTCGAAACGTGTAGATCCGCCGAAAACTCGAGTTGCGATTTTCGGTATGATTCCAATACTTTTCCTATACATTACCATGTATTGCAGGGAAAGTAAAAATTACTATTTTAATTTCTCGGTACATTATTTGATTCTGAAATTTGAAGGAGCCTTCACATACCGTTGCATATGGTATACACATTTCATTTCTGACGCAACTATTACGCATTTTTATTCTCTTTTGCATACTAATTTCATACAATCAAACGAATTTTCGGAAAAATAGGAAGTGTCATCTTCAGAACCTGAAATCCTTAGTGAATCCTTACTTCCCTCTAAAATTCGATGCTGAATTCAAATCAATCACCAGATAAGCTCAATCTATAGTTCGTCCTAAGGAAAATACGTTTCTGGGAAATACTTTGAACCGGAAGTTTGAAAAATTTAGAAGTGAAAATCTTTAGTGAACTCTCCCGACTTCTAAGCCTGAATTCATATCAGTCATCCTCTAAGCTCTAACTATAGCAAATCTTGAGAAATAGATATTTAAAAAAAAATTTCGAACCGGAAGTGAAAGTCTTTAGTAAACACTCTCCAAAATCAAAATTTGATATTGAATTCATTTGTCAACATCTAAGCTACATCTATAGCAGATTCCCAGAAATAGATGTTTCAAGGGAAATATAAATTTTTAAACCGGAAGTGACATCGCCTGAACCGGAAATCGTCAGCTCCATGAATCTCCTTTACAGAGGTCCATCTTGAAAGAGTGGGACTGCTCTTATTAGTTTTGTTAACAAAAATCACTTTTAAAATATATAATTAACATCGCTACGCGCAGATATCATTTTTCTATTTACTGTTTTTGATTTTTGCGGGTCATTTTGCAAAAGGTGATCCATTCTATTTTTCTGAATCGTAAGCAAATAGAATCATCACCAGGAACCTGCTTAAGACGACTTAACTGCGAAATGTATAAGAGAAATCGAAGACTGTTTTTGAATGAGAATGAAACCATACTCTGCATCTGCACAGTCAGAGTTTACACACATACAGAGAAAGGACGAAAGTGAGAAGGCAAGAGAGAAAGAGGACGAGAAATCACTCAACTGTTTGTTCGTATATTTTATATTATACTAGACATGCAAATCAATTAAATATCTATCATTTATAATTTAGATGATATTCCGAATGAAAATAAGCAAAGTGAAGCCAATATTTGCATGGATAATTTTTTTTTTCAAAATACTAAAAAATTGAAATTATTTTTGTACATTTATAAATATATTCTCTATTTCCGAGAAATTGCTTAATATTATAATATTATTGTACTCTATATCCAACAAATTGGTTCCGACAAATGATATAATTAATAAATGGTACTCTATTCCTATAACAAATTCTATGATAATTCTATTTCTATAATAATTGCTATAATTATTATATTCTCTAATAAATAGTACACTATACCCAACAAATTGGTTCCGACAAATGATATAATTAACAAGAAAGATCAATCATGCATAAGCATTGATTATGAAACACTTTCCAACTGAAATGTAATTTCATTTAAAAATTTCTAAAATGTGATTCATTCAGTGGTAATATCTTTTACATTATCACAGTACTACAGTAATTTATTATACTTAAATACTTAAAACTGTATCGAAATATAAATCATCTGATTCTTTATGCAAAATCAATGAATATTTCATTCATATAACTTGTATTCCAGACTCCAGAGCTAAATAATTTTGTGTGAAAAAAATTCAGCAATTCTTATGTAATTCATCTTACAATCGCTTGAGATATTTGCATTCTGCATATGTTAAAATTAGGCTTCCTTGAAGAAATAATAGAAGTTTAGGGATCATTTAAAATCACAACTATTGTAATTGCATAGGCACGGAATTTAGATACACAGATAATACACAGATAATATATATGTGTATGTACTCAAAGTATTGGAATCGTGCCGAAGATCGGAACTCGAATTTTCAAAGGATCTACACGTTTTGGGACTTCTAGAACACGAAAAAACTACTTTTAGGAAGACGTCTGTGTGTGTAAGGTTGTATCTGTGTATGTTTCTGTGTGTCTGTGTGGATATTACATCCACTCTAATTGAAAAACTAATGGACCGAATTTCATACAATTTGGTAGGTATGTTTTTGTGGGAAATCCTGGTGTTCATTAGATTATAGTACGATTCGTAATAAAAGAATCTGCCTTCTTTGCGAAATGGCCGCAGAAATTGCCTTTATCCACTCTAGCTAAAAACTAATGAACCAAATTTAACAAAATTTGGAGTATAATATTTCAATAACCTACAAGTGATTTATATACCAAATTTAACAAAATTTTGTATATAAATCATTTGTAGGTTATTCTACTACTATTCGGGAAAAAGGAACGGGCTATTTTTGCGAAATGACCAGCAAAAATCGTTATATATAAAAATAAAAGACTACGTGTGCTCAATTATATCAATTAAATTCCTATTTTATATGTGATTTTTGACAACAAAAAGAATAAGACTAACCCCATTACTCTAGGACTAGCCGTTCTTGAGATATTCTAGTTTTTTCGCGTTTTCGCTACGCCACCTTTGACAATAAGTCCAGCTATCAAATGAGAACCAAATTTAAGTTTAACGTGTAAATTCAATGTCATTTAAAATACTTATGTTGTGCAGATAAACACAAATTATCATTGAATAAATAAAGAGAACGAATATGAGTCTGCAGAGAAAGACATGTGCTGTCCACATCAGAATTTTTAACAATATTACACCAATGATTTATAGAAGTGAACGGGGATTATTTTCAGGCCATTTCGAAAAAAATGTATGATCTATATTTAAAGATCCATCAAATTTTTGTCGAATAAAATGTTCAACAAATTTAAGCTGTGTACCAAATTTTAACTCTCTAGGACGTAGGAAAGTGCATTTAAAATGCCATCAATTAAATTTATCATGAAGAGTTATATAAAATTTAAAAAAAATGAAAAATTGTTATCTACCAAATTTATTTTAAAATATGAAGCCACTCCCATATGGAAAACGTTTAAACAAATGGAGAGATATTTATTATATAATATCTCTCTCTTTTCTTTCTGGAAGATATTCCAAAGTCAGAATTTAATTGAATTTGTTTTTTTCCCTATATTAAATAATTTTTTTAATTAAAAAACTACTTAACATATTTTACTGAATTTTTTTTTATATATTCTATGGGATAATGTGAATATTTTCTAAAAATTTCGAAGCAATTCGTGAATTTTAAATTTACTTAAAAAATGTTTGAAAAATTAGGTCCCATAGGGTTCAATGTATTTCATTTTTTCAACCCGGGTTCAATAAAAAACTAATTGGGTGATATTATTTATTTATATTCCCATAGGTCCTACAGACCGTCAGAACAACATACTAAAATTTCATTTTGATAAACTCATTTTTACGGCAGTTATCGTGCTAACGGACAGACAGACAGACAGACAGACAGACAGACAGACAGAATGAACAAAGTCATAAACACTTTTCAACTTTGTTGTAAAGTGTTAATAAATGGTAGTCTATTTCTATAATAAATTTTATGATAATACTATTTCTATAATAATTTCTATAATTATTCTATTCTCTAATAAATAGTACTATATTTCTATTATAAATATTGTCTATAATAAATGGCACTCTATTTCTATTATAAATATTCTCTATGACAAATAGTAATCTATTTCTGTTATAAATATTCTCTATAATAAATGGTACTCCGTTTCTATTATAAATATTCTCTCTAATGAATAGTACTCTATTTCTATTATAAATATTCTCTATAATAAATGATAATCTTTCTGTTATAAATATTCTCTATAATAAATGGTACTATATTTCTATTAAAAATATTCTTTATAATAAATGGTAATCTTTCTGTTATAAATATTCTCTATAATAAATGGCCCTCTATTTCTATTATAAATATTATCTATAATAAATGGTACTCTGTTTTTTAATAAATAGTACTCTATAATAATAAATGCCACTCTATTAAAAAAAATTGGTTTCGGACGCAAAATAACCTTTTTATGTCTATTTCTGACAAAATAAGTATAAATAGTCTACGTTTTTATTTATTTGATTAGGAGGTATAAGTACTCAAGTGTTTATTTCATTTTTCGTAACGCTCCTATTTCAGCCGGAAATACCGACCATAGACATTATTTCCGTCAAAAATCAAACCATAAACACGAAAATGGTTTCGAACATGAGCAACACAAAACGACACAAAAGCATTCACGAGCAGAGGAAAAAATTTGAAAGAAAACGAGAAAAATTTTCTCATTTCAAAATGATGCATAATTCAATTCAGTACGGAGCAAGATAATTACGAAACTAAGGCGCAAGTCAGAAAATTCCCAAACTCACCTAAATAAATGCCCCCGAAAAATGGAATTTTTTTTTTCTTCCATTTCCTAGTATTCGCAGTTACAACCGAGGAACGCATTTCTCGCAATATGTAAGCAGAGTAATTATTTGTGCTATCATTAGTTGTAAAGAGATAGAAAGAGTTGAGAATCAGAGAAAAAATTTTATAACGCGGCGTAAATAAGAGAGGAACTGTCATAATCTTCGGCTCCGGGTAGTGATTTTCTTTGAGTATTAGATTTAAGTTGTATTGTGCAAAGAAAGTAGATATTCAACTGATAATGTATAGATCGGAATTAAATAAAATTATTAAATAAAATAAAACGAACGTGTGTCTTACTAGATTCTCCAGTATCCTTCCCCGGTGACCTAGTAGACTGAATTTTTGCATACCAGTAGTATCGACCATAGAACATAACCAAATGGATTACATAAACTGATGGAACAATTTTCGATTCCAACAATCTGGCACGGAGAAAAGTGCGGAATTTTTGAAGTCTTTCCACACACCCCAGTAGTTCTGAAGGCCCAGGCCACTCGACTGGCCCTAGGGCTTGCAGCAGCTTTTTGAGTGGCCGGACCCCCCAGTAGTCCGGCCGTCCAAACAGTTACCTTACACCTTTCTGGTAGGTCGGACGGTCTGGGTCTCAACACCTCCCAGTAGTCTTTCCACACACACCCGTGCTGTTGGCACATTTCGGGTGCGGTAGCCCGGTGGTTTGCGCGGTGGATTTGCATACTGACACAACTGCCGCTGTGTTCATGCGGAGTACGATCACGTTAAACATGTGGGTCCGTAAGTCCTTCCGAGAGGTTGGTGGTAGGAGAAGGAGGGTAAGGTCCCTGTGGATGCCTCCCCCACTAGGTTCCGGTCTAAATTGGGTGGCACTTCCCGGCCGTCCAAACAGTTACCTTACACCTTTCTGGTAGGTCGGACGGTCTGGGTCTCAACAACAAAACACACCCCAGTAGCTCGGGCGCGGTAGCCCAGTGGTTTGCTCGCTGGATTGCACGCTGCCACAACTACCGCCGTGTTCATGCGGAGTATGATCATGTTAAACATGTGGGTCCGTAAGTCCTTCCGAGAGGTTGGTGGTAGGGGATGGAGGGTACCGTCCCTGTGAATGCCTCCCCCACTGGGTTCCGGTCTAAATTGGATGATACTTCCCGGTCGTCCAAAACGGTTACCTTACACCTTTCTGGTAGGTCGGACGGTCTGGGTCTCAACAACAACAACAATGCCCCCAGTAGCATCTCCCCCTCCCTCTATTGACCTAAACAGCTGAATCTTTGCGTAATTATAATATTGTCCATAGGACAGAATAAAACAGAGCCGGATTTACGATTCCAACATTTTGGCACGGAGAAAAGCGGGGATTTTCGCATTCTTTCCAGACCCTTCAGTAGCCCTTCCTCCCTCTGGTGACCTAGACGACTGAATCTTTACAGACTTATAATTCTGTCTACATGACAGAACTTTAAGGAGCCAAAACTTCATCGAGAGCGAAGAAATGAGGCTTGGGGATCGAAAGGCATTTCCAGATACTCTATAAGTCCCCACTGACCTAAAAGGTTGAAACGTTACACATTTATGCTATCAACCACAGAAAAGAGCCTGAAACAATTTTCTATTAAGACGACTATTTTTGACACTAAGCGCTATACAATGTACAAGTTAAAAAATAATAATAAAAAATTCCAACTCAATTTCACTTTCAGGGGCATTTATCGCGCCTTTTTCTGCAGCTTCTTAAAACACTGTTATGCACTTATATAGAATTGAAATTGTACTTATTGCGTGGAAGAATAAAGTTTGAGTTGTTGTTGAAGAGTGGTAATTTCCCTGTCATTTACAGGCCTATTAGTAATATATACTAGTAACTATACTAGTAATATGTTGAGACCCAGACCGTCCGACCTACCAGAATGGTGTAAGGTAACTGCATGGACGGCCGGACATACTAGTAATATGTGAAAAATTATCAAATTTTGATTGGAATAAAAACTGTCATTTATCTTACAAAGCTACAGTTGCTATAATAATTGCAAAATAAAGTGAGTTGTTGTCAAGAGTGTTAGTTTCCCCGTCATTTACAAGTCTATTATTAATATATAATAGTAATTGTATTAGTAATATGTGAAAGCTTACCAAATTTTGCTTAGAATAAAAAATATCATTTATATTACAATAAAGCGCTTCACTCTACAGTTACTGTAATAATTTCAAACCTCCCAAACAACCTAGAAAAACATTTAAACATTCGCTCTACAAAAGAAATGTTGTTTTAAGCTAATGATTAAAATATCTAATTCTAGGAATTTTTATATGTTCTTTTACGTCGAGTATATTCCTTCTCTTAGAAGCAGGTTGTTCATTTTTTTTTCACCGAGACCATTCAGAGGAAAGCTATATCTTTATTATCAACTCTGAAGCTGAAGACTTACTCGTGTGCTTCCCGGGTTGTAGGTGAGAGAGTTTTCTCCTGGGTGTCTGTTCTTTGATGCGACCCCCAAGCCATACCACCCATCACCTTCTCTACTTTTTCAAACATTCTAGAATGACGCCAACATTTTTCTTTTGGTTTGCTTTTTATCATTTTATTTTGATATTTTATTTTAGTTTTGCCATTTCGTATGCTCGCTTGTTAATAATTCCGGAGAACTAAAAATGCTGCTCGTTAAAAACGAGCAAATCAATCTCATAATTAACATTACACTATTTAAAGTTCATCATTTCACGTTTAACCTTTAATTCCATTAACCGTTAGAGACCGTTATAAGCGAGTTCTACTGTATATTGTTCCAAAGTATCTTCTGAAATCGTGGATATACTTTGCAAGATATAAGGACGAGGCCGGATTCCCAGATAATTAGCATTTTACTATAAACATCAGTAAGCGCAACACAGGAACAACATACAGTTAATAACTTCTTAGCTAACTTGCAAGTTCACAAAACAATTGTCAGTTACAATCAACAGCAACTACTCAACTAATTCACGAAACAGAAAATTAGATTCTCAAGACCAGAACTTATGTATTCAAAATATACTTTTACTCCTATCACTCCAACAAATTTTCATTAAACGAAGACCAGCTATGGAAAGTTCTTGAAAAACCACAAAACTCCTGAAGTTCCTAACCAGTCTACAAAATTCTAGAAGTTTCCAGAACTTGCAAAATGTCACCAAGTTTGCGATGTTTCATTAAATTTGTCAATAAGGTCACGAATTTGGCATCATGGTTAAGCGACCCGGGCCTTTAAATAACAACAATCGTTGAAAAAATGAAAAGTAGGGCTCGTCGAAGCCGAGGAAATAAATAAGTAAAAATACTCCTTAGTTCAAAGGGTAAGGAAAACTTGAGCAACATATTTAAACACAAATAAGAAAATAATGCAGTATACAGCTGTTTCGAAATAGCTCATTCATTTTATTGACTTCCGGTGTGTTAGTTCTCTTGCACTAACCAAGAAGATCCAGCGTATTCTTGAAACAGTTGTATGCTGCTTTATTATCTTATTTGTGCTCAAGTACGTTACTCAAGTTTTCCTTATCTGCTGCACAAAATGTTCTTATACTACTTAATAACAATCGTTGCCTGTAAATGTTGTTTACCCCCGAAAACAGGCAATATGTCGTGAAGACAATTGCATCAATAAGAGGGAAAAAACCCGAACTTGAATTCGTCCATATTTTAGTCTAACTCATAACTTATGGACAATATCAGCTACTTCAAATATTCAAACTCGTAAGAAATACATTAACTAACTCACGCCCCCAAACCACTTTGTTTGAGAAATTAGAAAACAAAACCATTCACCAAGAAAAACAAAATTGGTTTTCATAGCGTTCTAAAAAAAAACACCCCCAAAATATTCACACCCGGAAAATAATTAGAAAATGCGGCCTTTAAAAGAAAAATAAGAAAAAAGAAAATTATTCCTCATTTTAAAATTATGCATAATATTATTCCATTCAGAACGAGATAATTATGACGGTAGTGAAGAAAAGTGGGGAGCCATAGAAATTCCAAAACTCGCTTTGAAATAAATACTCGCAGAAAAATAGAGTTTCTTTGCTTTCCAATATCCCCGATTGCAGCTCGGGATTTCATTTTCCATCAAATGTAATCAACATGATAATTTTTGCTTTCCAATCAATGGAGAAAGAGAGATAAGAAGAAGGGGTTTCGAAGGAAAATTTCATAGAAGTGATAAAAGAAAAAAAATCTTAGCCTAAGGCAAAGATTTCTTGGGCACTTTTTTGTTGAAATAAAAATAGAAAAGTATATAATTAACTACTAATGGTTATAACTGAAGTTTCTACTTTACAGCTATTTTTAAAGCAGTTTGAGAGATATAATTTAAATATTAATGGTTATTTAAATATTAATGGTTTATGCAAACGCCTAAAAATAGTTTACAAATCTTTCATTTTTACCTAAAACGTATATAATATGTCAACGGAACATAAATTTCTTAAAAAAAGCAAACAAATTAAAACTTTGTGTCGGAGTTTGGAGTGGGGGAATAAAAAGAGTTTTATTATAACTTAATCATGCTAAAACGATTTATTATTTATTTTGAAATTGTATTCAGTTTTACCATTTCGCATGCTCGGTAAAATCCCGAAACCTAAAAATGTTACTCGTTAAAAACGAGCAAATCAATATCCTATTAGAACTACTTCTCTACTCAAGGCTCATAATTTTAAGTTAAATCTTGATTTTCGCTGAATTCTGGATCATTATAAGCGAGTTCTACCGCATCTCTTTATACTAAAAAGAAATAGCTACCGCAAGCGTTATTTGACAAATTTCTTGTTCCTTGAGATTCTCTGCTTCGTACTGCAAAAACTATAGCATATAACAATATAAAATTTGCTACATTGTAGAGAAATGTTTGATAAACACGATGAAATAAACCGTTTTCCGATTCAAACTTTAGTTTAAGAAATATTTAATGTCATAGTCAAATTATTTTAGCTGCGAATTTGCGCCCTCGAAAGATTAAGAATAGCAAGATCATGAATTTTTGCAAGCAAGTATCTACATAGTTGAATTTTTGCAGGACGGAACTCTTTCTTTTTAACACTTTACAACAAAATTGAAAAGAGTTTATGACTTTGTTCATTCTGTCATTCTGTCTGTCTGTCAGTTAGCACGATAACTGCCGTAAAAATGACTTAATCAAAATGAAATTTTAGTATGTTGTTCAGACGGTCTGTAGGACCTATGGGAATATAAATGAATAATATCACACAATTAGTTTTGGATTGAACCCGGGTTGAAAAAATGAAATACATTGAGCCCTATGGGACCTAATTTTTCTAACATTTTTTAAGCGGATTTAAAATTCACAAATTGCTTCGAAAATTTTGGGTAATAGTCAAATTGTTCCATAAAATATATAAAAAAAAATCAGCTAAATATATTCAGTAGTTTTTAAAATAAAAATTAAAATAATAATTACACATCTTATATGAAACGATCACGTGACCATGATATGAAACGATCACATGACCCACTTCAAAGTGATATATGGCATCCATCTTGTTTCAAATTCGTGATTTTTTAAAGTTCTTTTTAATTCATTTTGAGTGTTGTATCCATCCTAAAACTACTTTATTTCTGCTTAAATTCTGTGCATCTACATACTAAAACAACACAATGACAATATATTTGAGTTTAAATTCTCATTCAAATTTGATTATTTCTACAACTAAGCCTATTTTCCACCTATGTAAAATGTAAACAGCAAAATATGTAGAATGAGTTGTATTAGAATTACTGTATTTCTTTAACACAAAATAATTCAGTCCATGGAGTCTGCATGGCTGATATGAATGAAATATTAATTGATTTTATAAACAGAAGGACGATTTTTATCGATGAAGTTTTAAGCATAAAGTTTATGAATTGTAGCTCCATGGTCTTAATTTTTAAATAAAATAAATTATTATAGTATTGTGATGAATGAAATGGAGAAAGTTATGAATGAAATCCTGCTTTTATAGAGAGATCCAGGCGTGTTATTTTTTCCATACGTCATTTGAATTTATATCAGTTGTTTTCGATGAAGTTTTCAAATATAATAAATTATCGTAGTATTATGATAGATTTAAAAATATTACCGTGGAATGTATTGCATTTTAGAGATTTTTAAACCACGCAATTTATATTTCAATGCCGTCATTTGAATGAAGTTCATTTTTTTCAATGAAGGTTTAAGTTTTCAAATATAATAAATTAATGTAGTATTGTGATAAGTTTTAAAATATTACCGAGGAATGTATTGCATTTTCGACTTTTTTAAATAAAATTGCATTGAAGTTGGAAAGTGTTTCATAATCAATGCTTTAAGCATGATTGATCTTTCTTGTTCGATTTAAACTTTAATTTGCCATGAAATAGCTCGTGCCGCAGCCAGTAGGAGACAAAGGGGGTTGGCGAAAAGTAGAAATTAGAAGACGGAGCCACCTAGTATTGGAATGAAAATGCCTTAGCACTTGAAAATTTTCCTAAATTATGCGTTAACTCATAATTTAGGGACAAGTTCAATCACTCCTAATAATAGTCAATCTCGCTCTTAAAACCATTGTCTCAATCGCGTCCCAATCCATTTTTTCATAGAAATTTGAAAACAAACCATTCACCCAGAAAAAAAAATCTGATGTGACCAGTACACGACTTTTCGTACATAATGCAATAACTAGTTCTTTCACAGCGAAATAATAAATAGCGTACAATATCCAAGGCACGATGTTTTCGGTGTTGAATTAATGCAGTGCAAATTGAAATGTATTTCTCGCAGAAAATTGATTATTTAAAAAAATAAAAATATAACAAGTGAAAGATATCAAATGCTAATGAGCTCGTACGTGTACAATTAAGAGATAACGAGGTTCTACTTTTCGTTTGTCTTCCAAACACAAATAGTTTGAAAACTCTTCTTGATGCACAATTCAAAGGAAATTGGAATATGAAGGGAAAAGTTATTATAAGTGTTATGACGAAATTGTTTCACTGAATGAATATTGTTACAGTGTGACAAAGGAACTTTCGCATTAATACATTTACTGGGATTAGCAAAACCTAAAAAGTAAGACCTACCCTTGATGCAGAATAGGTTTTCAGAGACCTTATAGATGCGATAAAGGCCGTTTGGGGATAATAAACCAGCTTTATGTGCTTTTATCAGGTTTTTGTTCAGCAATCTTCATCTTTCGCATAATTTATGAAAATAAAATATAAGTTAACAAGTTTTGTTGGAATTTCTAAGAATGCAAGCATACAAATAAGTTACTATGTCACTATACAAAATCAAAGTTCTTATTTCTATTATTAAGAGGATTATAGCGAACGATTATAATGTAATGTTAAATGCCTTGGATTGGGGAAATTGCCTTTATTAATACTGCCTTCTTAATTGCCAGATCAAGGCATTTAATAAGGCAATATGGGCATTCGCTGCAGTCTGGGATAGAAAATGCCATTGCTATTGTTTTTGGATTCTTTCAACATTATTTACAAAAAGTTTTTGGTTACATAAATGTTTTTCTTTTATAAAGTACTAGAACGAATTACCCGACGTTTCCTGGGTTTTAAATAAGCGCTCGATACTTAAACAATACAGATAACAACACTCAATTTCCAAATCGCTATTTTGAACCAAAATATTCTCCTCCTTTTAGTTTCAACGTATGCGGCACCCGCGTCTTCCCATAGCAATACACATCAAACTTGTTCACCGCATAGCAGCACGGAAACGGTGAAAATTAGAAGCCAGCTGTATCGAAAATAATTTTTTTTACGGTTTTTATTAGAAATGAATAGAAAGTAAAAGAAATTGATAGAATGCGAAAATATGTGTTCATATTGCCAAACTGCAGAATTGTGTTAATCTTCTTTTTCGGATTCGACGAAATAAGAAAATAAAAAATAAATAAATAAAGCATGCATATTTCGATATATTTAAAAAATATATATGAAGGAATTACCCTACGGATTCGGTTCAAAAATCGTTAAAAAATAACGATCTTCGATCTTTTCCGATGATGCTCAATTGAAGATTCTGATAGTATTTTCGGTCGCTAAGGAATCCATTTGTGTGAATACTGTTCAAAATCAAAATCGTGCTTCATCTTAAAATAACTAAAAAACTAATTCGAATTTTAATAAAATCTCACTGAGTCGTACTGTCCTGGAACCTGATTTGCCAAATTTCGTTGCTGTCCGAACCTTGCCTAGCTACAGACTACACAGTACACAGATAACTCCCTTTATTATGTTCTAGATCTCTATTATGTACAGATTAAACTGTATCCGATGTTGCCCCGATATTAAAGCATGAATTAATTGAATTCATTCATTTATTCATTTTTGAAAGGCTTAGTCGCCCGTTGCGCGGGCACATGCTTAAATTACAGAACACACGCTCATCCTAAATAAGCACCCAATCAAACCTTAGACCGCTGCTAGGGTACGTAATACGCCTTTATTTCGGCGCTGGGCACAATATTTTCTATTCTAGTTGCAGTTCGCAATCCAAATAAATCCCTAAGCAGATGACGCCAATTCCTACATCGTTCAATGACATTACTACGACCTTAAAGAAAGATGTCTATGTGTACAGCTTGTATCGAGAAAGCTATATATCATACGACCATGAAATGTAGTACACAGGTACCTCAGAGCCCAAATCGGTACATCTCTGCTTTTTTTTTTTTTAATTTCGAATTAGATTTTTAGTTATTTTATATTTTAACTTATACTTTTCGTACGTTTTAAACCCCTCCGATTTTCATATTAGGATATAAAAAAATTAACGCGCCAACCAACGATTATATTTTAACAAGAGATCCTAAATAAATCACAGATAACTCCAGAAAAAATTATTTCATAAGCCCATCCGTTGATTCATTATAAATTTCTTAACCAAGCCATGACTTGGATGATTTGGATGAACCTTGCGAATCCCTATTAGCCTTTTCCGGGGCTGTCCTACTTACGATAGCCATTCTCAATAACGGGGAAGGAGATTTTTTACCAACTGAGGACACACCCATGCTCGGGAATGCTCACCGTGCTCAGGAATTCCGTGTGAGTTCCGGTGTAGTATTTATCAGTTTAGTTGTATTTATCAGTTTTTTTCATTTATATTTTAATTCTCGGAAAACTACGAGTATATTTTCTAGTATTTTATAAAATTATAGTGATAAAACCGCAATTTATAGGTGATTAAAATTAATAATTGACGATATTGACAAAATTTTCAGTTTTCAAATGATTGTACCATAAAATGCTAAATATCTCGAAAACAATACGTGGTAGCTACATCGGAATAATTGCATTCCATTTCTCGGGAAAACTACGTAAGAAATGACCCCCCCCCCCCCACACACACACACACACACGCACACACACGACTCCATTGAGCGAATTGTATTTTTCATTAATTTTCGACAGTCATTATTTTTCAAACGGAAATCCGACTTTCAAACGAAAACAAACTTTCTGACTTTCAGCGAAAATCCGACTTTCTTAAATGAAAAGTTAGTATTTTGGAACACGCTTCTCGGCTCTACCATTCCGAATCTAAATAGAGCTTACTTTGATTCGGGATCTTTGAAACTCTAGCTGAAATCGGAGCGTTTCGCAAAATGTAAACATTTTGGACTCTTATATCTGAAAACGTAATATATAAAATGTAAGCAATCTTTACATGTTTTGTTTTGTCGGAAATAGGGCTCTATATCTTATATGCAAAAATCATGATATATGATTTTGAATATATAAAAATAATTTCAGTGTTCTAACATTATGAACTTTTCCTCTGAAAAAAAAAAGTGTTTGTCCGAGCAAGTTTTTGCCTCATTTTGCCTCGAAATATTTTCTAAACTGTAAAAGATAGATACAAACTGTAAGATACACAAATGTTCAGTAGAAAATGTAATTTCTGGATTCATTATTTGTTTTTAGTAAACATCTGGTCAAGTTCAGGAAAATTGAAACTTTTCCGTTTTTCCATTTTGTAGAGCTTATATCCCAAAACTAAAAGTGCTAGCTATGAGCTAGCTAGTTATGAATTCTAAAATGTTATATATAACTCTTTAAAAGCGCTACGATAATACGAGAATATATAATTGGATTTCGGATAAAATATTTAGCTTTCAAAATATAGTTGTTATAATTCAGATATTTTAATATTTTGAATAATTTTGAGAAGGTGGTTCTAATTTCGACATTTCGGTTAATTTAAACTGTTTTGAAAATGTCTAAAGAAGACAAACCACCCACAAAGAAAGATGTTGTTAAATAATTCGGCTCTATCGGACTAAAGTCACTATTCTTAGATTATAACTAGAATAATCCTATATTTTTAGAAAGATCGAGTCATGAGAAAGCTCTCATTTTTGTTTTCGCACAAAAACGAAATACGTTAGTTTGTAGAGAAAGTCATTTGTTGGGCATGTCAAATTATTTTTTAATTTAAAGTCACTGATGATGAAACAAAAGTCGAAAAAAAATAGCGATGCGTGCCTTTGCTTTTGTGTGCGTGCACACACACACACACACAAACCAGCATTATTCATAAAGTGTCCAAAACGTGTTTTAGTCTTCGTTTTTTTACGTCAAAATGTGTTATTGACGTCCCAAAACTATCGGGCAAAAATAGTACTTTCTATTTTTAACAGAATGGGATAATTTAAACGAAGACTATTTAAACTCCCCATACTTTCATAAATATTTAAATACTCAGAGAAATTTCCAATGACAACATTAATATCCAGCCCATTTAAATAAAAAAACTGCTCCACAAGAGAACTAATTTTAAATACGCACCCAAACCCTTCCTCAACAGTCAAGTTCAATCCAAAAACAATCTCTCAATCCATTTCGGCAGAAACTTTGAAAGTAAAGCGCATTCACCGCAGGGCACAAAAATGCTTTTCGAAACCTCACTCGACAGAACACCACGGAAGCATTTATAACTGTAAAAATAATTACGTATAAAAAGCGACTTTTTCAAAAGCGAGAAGCACGGCGAGAGAAGACAAATGTTTGTCAGAAAATTCCAAACGCCCTTTGCTAAACAAAATTTCCACAGAAAAATAATTCTTGATTTCTATTTCCTAACACTTCCGAGTGAAGAAATGTATTTTTCGGTAAATGTATAATAATCAGCAAATGCATTTTTCTATCCCAGTTATGGGTAAATGAATAATATAATGGAGAAGATGAACTATTTTTTAATATAGTTGTGGCAAAAAAAAAAAGAAACAAATCGACTTGTGTTCTGCTCCGGGCACTAATTTTATTGAATGTTAGATTCATATCGGTATGAATGGAAAATGCATTTGGAAAAGTCTCAGCCGGGAATTGACCATGGATCTTCAAATTCGCTAACTGATGGATGCTCTAACCACTGAGCTACTGGGGCAATATAAAAGTTTTTCTCGTCGAAGAGAACCCTTTCTCGGGAAGAACTTGGAAGCTTTCCCATTAGCTTAATCTTTATTCCAGTGGCTCCATGGAACGATTCGCTGGGACTGTGGAATTTTTACACATTATTGAGTAGGAGTGCATTGATATTAAATAAAATTTGGTACTAATAATAATGATAAATGGGTACGTATGTAAGTGTTCGAATGTGAAAATTAGAAAATGAAATTTAATTTTTGCAGGGCTCCTGAAATGCATGTTGTCACAGTTTTTTTTTATGATCAGGCAAAGTAATTTAAGTCCTATAACGTTGATAATTTTTTCACAGCCAATTTTGTATATTAGATATTTTTCTTTTTTTATGGGGGGGGGGGGGTGAAGTTAAAAGATCTTAAAATGAATAAGGAACGATATGTTAATTGGAACTTCTTTTGTAGAGGATCCGTATAAAAAGTTACATTTTGCATGTTCTTGATAAAACGTATCACGTGACCTAAACTGTCGTAGTCCGAAAGTCTATCTTATTTGAATCATTTCGTAAATTGGACTGGTTTGAGACCAATCGTTCTCCAATAGTTCAAGATATATTTAATCATGCAATCCTTTTGAAACATCCTGTATATAAAAATTTTCCAACATTTTATTAGTTGACAATGTCGGAATATTAGGAATATTAGAGTACAGCTTTGTTCCACCATAAATCAATCTTTGTGTTCTTATTTCTGTATTGCTAGATCTTTCAAACCTAGAGCTCCTCATCATGATTTAAAAAAAACATTCTTTGAAGTGCAGAAATGCATTACAGAGACTCAACAAAAAAAATCCCATCGTAACTCTTTTTGAATAGGCAGTTTCTGCTCAGAAAATTTCCTCGAAATAACATAAAATCCATAAAAAAAAGAGCGTAAAAGTGGATCTTACTACCGATGAGGAAAATATTGTTGTAAGGAAAACAATGCAGAAAAAAAATATTTAGAAAGATACACAGAACAATTTAATTATTGTTCATTAATGCGTGAAAGGAAAAAGAATCTTTATGCGCATAAAAAGTTTATAATTTGTTCCACAACTTCGGAGCTGGGTTCCTTTTAATTTTACGACCATTTTTTGCTTCATTTTGGTAAATATTTCATTTTTTCCTAAATCCATCTTAGGAAAAGCAGCGATCAATAATTAGTTGTAGGAGCTTGAGCCAACAAAACAGCGTAGTCTAATTACTAGTTACCTTATAATGGCTTATTAGCCATTTTTTCTGCTTAAATTAATACTGTAATAAGAACTAAAGTTGTGATAAATTAATGCTTTTTAATCGACTAACAGTAAATGGAGAAAACAGTATGACACCGTAGAGCACAATATACGTGTTCCCTTTCATCAATGAGTTGCGTATGGGTTGTGCACTGCAGCATCGACAGTGCGCAATGAATTTTAACTGTCTGGATTCTTCTCGTACAAAAGTTTTCTTTCGGGGCAGAAAATGGGTAAGCTTTTTAAGGAAACTATTTTTATTATATCTAATAAATAACATTACAACATACCCGATAAATTCCAGGTAATTAGGACCGGAACCAACTCCGATTAATCGACATTTCAAACCTGAGCTCTATGCTGCTAAAAATGAACTTAAATATGAACCAAAATATAATAGAAACGATTTTTAATGATCAATGAAATTATATCAAGAATAAATTAAACACTGATTATATGATTTACATCATATTACCGACGAAAAATCTCTATATTATTCTGTATTTTCTGTTTTGACAGAAGATCACGTGTCAAGGGTAATAATAAACCAAAAGAGGTGTATGAATAATCTAGGATTAAGTGAAACTCGACTTATTGAGACTCGGATTATCAAAACTTACTGTATTGTTATTATTACTACTACAAAAAAACAAAAAACATTTAATACTATTTAATACCGATGCACTCTTACACATTAACATTTACTAATGTATTTTCTATTCATGCCGATATGATTTTAATGCTCAATAAAATTGGTACACAGAGCTTAACACTATTTGAGTGGCTCTTGTTTTGTTTAATTTATAAAACAAAATTCGATTTCTCCCGTCAATTATATCATTCACTTACCAATAATTGAAAAATAAAAATAATTTTGCTGATTTTGCATTTGCAAAGAAAAAAAACGTTCTTGAACTGAACCTAAATGCTAAGAAATAGAATAGCCATTTTTCTATAAACAACAAGGAATGTTTTAGAATTTGTTGACAAATATTTGTCTTCTCACGTCGTAATTCTTATTTTTTGGTAAAGTCGCTATCTGTAAGTATATTAAGAAAAGTATAAATATAATTATATTTATACTTTTCATAATTATGACTACAATTAGACTTTTAAAGTCTGCTTAAATTAGTGTTGTAATAATGTTTTCACCAAAAGAGTTACCTAATTAAGATGAATCTCTAATTGGGTTACGCCGATAGGATAAATGTGCAAAAAGGGCTATGCTTGAAGAATCAATGTCAAAGAGGTACACCTTACAAAAAGTTTGAGAATCACTGCTCTAAACTATACGTAGGGAAAATAAAAACAATGATGCAATCTCTTGCAATGGCAAAGCAAGGTCATTAAGCCTCAATGCAAACTATTCGTAACATTCGATGAAGAATAAATTAATGCAGCAGTAAAGTCACAATTAAAAATACTTTATGTTTTCCCATGCTCTGCCTCATCAGAAGTAAGAAAAAATGCTTCTAATTATCCACGGACATATTTCTTTTGTCACACATTTATGTCGAGAGACAAGGTCACACGCCACTACGGGTCATTGCATCTGGGGGACAAAGTCGCGGTCCTCAGATTGTCGACGAGAAATGGACGAAAATCACTGTTATTAATAGACGAGACCTTTCGCTGCTTTTTTTATTAGGCTATTAATTTTTTCTCCGTGCAAGGTACTGTAATTATGCCTCGTATTAGGTTTGAGTCGCAAAAGCACCCGGGGTAACGTGGGTAAAAATTAAATAAATATATAACTGGATGGATTGGAAACATGAAGAACTAAATCTTTTTCGGATGGTGTGCTAGAAACAAGTTTGACTTTGGTATTTGTATTTTCTAACTTCAGATGAAAGATGAGACAGGTTAAAGTAAACAGGTATCGACTGAATTATTACTTTCCCTACATACATAATATAATGTATAGAGACAGTATTGTGACGGGGTGGAAGAGCCGGTTTTAATGATCCCAGAACTTGTATCAAACGTTTTTGAGATAAAGTCTGTGAGTGTGTGTGTGTGTTAGTGTGTGTGTGTGTTTGTGTGTGTGTTTGTGTGTGTATTAGTGCGTGTGTTTGTGTGTGTATTAGTGTGTTTGTGTGTATGTATATCGTGTATGTATTAGTGTGTGTGTGTATTAGTGTGTGTGTGTATTAGCGTGTGTGTATGTATTAGTGTTTGTGTGTATATGTATTAGTGTGTGTGTATTAGTGTATGTGTAATAGTGTGTGTATATTAGTGTGTATATCTGTGCGCGCGCGCGCGCGTGTGTGTGTGTGCGTGTGTGTGTGTGTGTGTGTGTGTGTGTGTGAGTGAGTGAGACCCTGTATCTCCCGAACGCCTAAAGAGTTTAAAAAATAATTTGGTACGATCATTACAATCATTAAGAACTGGAACCCGTTGATTTTAAACAGTGTTCGAAAGAAAAATCAAATGTTTGAAAGAACCCCAAATTTGATGATTTTAAAGAAAAATCTTTAAAAATCCCAATGATAAATAAATAACCATTTCATACGTAACATTTCATTAGAAAACAAATAAAATAAACGTTAGAATGGAATGCTAGCATAAACCGTTTCTTAAGATATTGTACGATTTACAAATGAATTTTTGCAAAAAACTCTTAAAAAATCAAGATTCTTCCTAACGCTAAATAAATAATCATTTTATACGTATTTTTAACACTTTCCATCACTTTCTATATGCAATATTATGCAACAAATTTGTTAACATCATCATTTTCGTGAATATATTTTGTTCCATTCATGAGAGATACATTTTGTAATAGTTTTATATTTTGAAGCCAAAAAATTCGCCAGTAGTCATTTGTCTTTCAGGATATTAATTAAATTATCATTGCATTTTGATAAGGATTTTACACGCGAGTTTAAATGCTTTTTGGCCAATAAGTTGCCAAAAGCTCTCTATTAAAATTTACGTCATATTAATTCAACACCAAAAACCCTGTCCTGTGGATCTTGTACATCATAATTTTCGCTGTGAAAGGTATAAAGTCATTGCATAACGTAGGAAAAGACATATGCTGCCCACATCAAATTCTTTTATGACATAAAGCAATGAAATGTGATATGACATAATGTGTGAGTTATTGAAACACTGGCATCAATAAACAAGATCGTGCAAGTTGTAAAGCCATGGTGTTACAAAATTAAAAATTTTTTTGTGGGAAATAAAAACTTCATAAACCCTCCGTGGGCGGAATAGTCCAGTGGTTAAAGCATGGGGATTTCACTCGGAAGAACTCGGAAGAACCCCGATTCAATTCCCGAAGTTGCCCAAACTATTTTCGTGTCTATGTGGAGTATAGGTACGAGTACATAAAGTACAGGTATTTATGGGTCCGAAAGTCCTTCCCAGAGGTTGATGGCAGGGAAGGAGGACACAGATATCAACCTCACTGGGCTCCGCTCAGAATTGGGTGGCTAAAGGGCGCAATGTGATCCACACACTGCGGTGCGTCGGAGCAACGTTGTATGACGGCAAAATAGTTCATGCTTAGGCCGTTGTATAGGCCAATAATCCAGTTCAAGTTGGCTAGGCCACTGTAAAAAATTATTTACATTTTGATCTATTTGATTCGAAGATATAAGAGCCCAAAATGTTTACATTTTTCGTAACGCCCAGATTTCCGCCACAGATATCTTAAGCATAAATGTTAATCACATCAGAAAATTAATACAACAAATAGTAGATTAAAGATGCCAATTTATTTCGGGGACAAAATGCAGCCTCTTTTCTATGATAGAGTCCCAACAGTTACTTACTAACAATCGCAAGTCATTGACAGTTCAATTTCCATTTTACACTATTCAAATTTTCAGAATAAGTTGCAAGAAATTGAATCGAATTAAAGAAGTATCATATAAAAGGGCCTTTAATCTACAAGGGAGGCTGTGGTGGTTATCCTATTTTTTAATTACTCTATTTCGCTAACTGCTGATAACTACTCTCTGCTAACTAATTTATTCATTGATGTTATCTAGCTACCAAATGTTTTAAATACGTAATTGCGTACGGCAGGCGGTGCGATCCAATAAATAATACGCGTCACATGCTTCAAAATGCAATTTTACATCCTCTTCATACTCGTAAACCAGTTTAACGCATTTCGCTACTTTCCCCGGTAATCCATAAAAAGGCCGAGCGGAAAATTAAATTTACCACTCAGTCCGGAACAAGTGAAAAAAAAAAAAAAAAAAAACCACCCGAAAAGTTGAAACATAATTGCAAGTCAAAGCTCATCACTGAAACCTATGTCACAAAAAGGTAAAAAAAAACCAGGACATGGCCGCTTGATTATGGTGATGGCATTGTAAGCCCCAACGCCTACTTAAAAGGTCTACAGTCTTAGGGCGGTACTGTAAAACCACGAGAGAGCAGATATTGTTGACTTCTAAAGATGGTGCAAAAAATATTGTTTAACGTAAGAAGGCGGAATCTTACGGGGATTCCACCCTCTAATTAGAATGGGTGTAAATTGATATTCTCTAAAAAGCGGGCAACAGAAGCCCACGCATTTTATGAGAGTCGAATGATAGCAACGATTCTGTAAATAATATTTTTACTCAGAAACAGGAGAAAACAAGAAAGATCAATCATGCATAAGCATTGATTATGAAACACTTTCCAACTGAAATGTAATTTCATTTAAAAATTTCTAAAATGTGATTCATTCAGTGGTAATATCTTTTACATTATCACAGTACTACAGTAATTTATTATACTTAAATATTTAAAACTGTATCGAAATATAAATCATCTGATTCTTTATGCAAAATCAATGAATATGTCATTCATATAACTTGTATTTCAGACTCCAGAGCTAAATAATTTTGTGTGAAAAAAATTCAGCAATTCTTATGTAATTCATCTTACAATCGCTTGAGATATTTGCATTCTGCATATGTTAAAATTAGGCTTCCTTGAAGAAATAATAAAAGTTTAGGGATCATTTAAAATCACAACTATTGTAATTGCATAGGCACGGAATTTAGATACACAGATAATATATATGTGTATGTGTATGTACTCAAAGTATTGGAATCGTGCCGAAGATCGGAACTCGAATTTTCAAAGGATCTACACGTTTTGGGACTTCTAGAACACGAAAAAACTACTTTTAGGAAGACGTCTGTGTGTGTAAGGGTGTATCTGTGTATGTTTCTGTGTGTCTGTGTGGATATTACATCCACTCTAATTGAAAAACTAATGGACCGAATTTCATACAATTTGGTAGGTATGTTTTTTGTGGGAAATCCTGATGTTCATTAGATTATAGTACGATTCACAATAAAAGAATCTGCCTTCTTTGCGAAATGGCCGCAGAAATTGCCTTTATCCACTCTAGCTAAAAACTAATGAACCAAATTTAACAAAATTTGGAGTATAATATTTCAATAACCTACAAGGGATTTATATACCAAATTTAACAAAATTTGGTATATAAATCATTTGTAGGTTATTCTACTACGATTCGGGAAAAAGGAACGGGCTATTTTTGCGAAATGGCCAGCAAAAATCGTTATATATAAAAATAAAAGACTACGTGTGCTCAATTATATCAATTAAATTCCTATTTTATATGTGATTTTTGACAACAAAAAGAATAAGACTAACCCCATTACTCTAGGACTAGCCGTTCTTGAGATATTCTAGTTTTTTCGCGTTTTCGCTACGCCACCTTTGACAATAAGTCCAGCTATCAAATGAGAACCAAATTTAAGTTTAACGTGTAAATTCAATGTCATTTAAAATACTTATGTTGTGCAGATAAACTCAAATTATCATTGAATAAATAAAGAGAACGAATATGAGTCTGCAGAGAAAGACATGTGCTGTCCACAGCAGAATTTTTAACAATATTACACCAATGATTTATAGAAGTGAACGGGGATTATTTTCAGGCCATTTCGAAAAAAATGTATGATCTATATTTAAAGATCCATCAAATTTTTGTCGAATAAAATGTTCAACAAATTTAAGCTGTGTACCAAATTTTAACTCTCTAGGACGTAGGAAAGTGCATTTAAAATGCCATCAATTAAATTTATCAAGAAGAGTTATATAAAATTTAAAAAAAATGAAAAATTGTTATCTACCAAATTTATTTTAAAATATGAAGCCACTCCCATATGCAAAACGTTTAAACAAATGGAGAGATATTTATTATATAATATCTCTCTCTTTTCTTTCTGGAAGATATCCCAAAGTCAGAATTTAATTGAATTTGTTTTTTTCCCTATATTAAATAATTTTTTTAATTAAAAAACTACTTAACATATTTTACTGAATTTTTTTTTTATATATTCTATGGGATAATGTGAATATTTCCTAAAAATTTCGAAGCAATTCGTGAATTTTAAATTCACTTAAAAAATGTTTGAAAAATTAGGTCCCATAGGGTTCAATGTATTTCATTTTTTCAACCTGGGTTCAATAAAAAACTAATTGGGTGATATTATTTATTTATATTCCCATAGGTCCTACAGACCGTCTGAACAACATACTAAAATTTCATTTTGATAAACTCATTTTTACGGCAGTTATCGTGCTAACGGACAGACAGACAGACAGACAGACAGAATGAACAAAGTCATAAACACTTTTCAACTTTGTTGTAAAGTGTTAAAAATCAGCGGTAACTCTACTGATTTTGTGTGAATAACGTCTTCTTCGTAATGATAGCATAATATTGATAGAATAGCATTGATTCATATAAATTTGAATTAAATCTGCCTACACCCTCAATTTGACTTAAACATATTTTTAACACTTTACAACAAAGTTGAAAAGTGTTTATGACTTTGTTCATTCTGTCTGTCTGTCTGTCTGTCTGTCCGTTAGCACGATAATTGCCGTAAAAATGACTTAATCAAAATGAAATTTTAGTATGTTGTTCAGACGATGGGAATATAAATGAATAATATCACCCAATTAGTTTTGGATTGAACCCGGGTTGAAAAAATGAAATACATTGAATCCTATGGAACCTAATTTTTCAAACATTTTTTAAGCGGATTTAAACTTCACAAATTGCTTCGAAAATTTTAGGTAATATTCAAATTGTTCCATAAAATATACAAAAAAAATTCAGCGAATTATTTTCAGTAGTTTTTTAAATAAAAATTAAAATAATAATTACACCTCTTATATGAAGCGATCACGTGACCATGATATGAAAAGATCACGTGACCCACTTCAAAATGATATATGGCATCCATCTTGTCTCAAAATCGTGATTTTTAAAGTTCCTTTTAATTCATATTGAGTGTTGTATCCGTCCTAAAACCACTTTATTTTTGCTTAAATTCTGTGCATCTACATACTGAAACAACGCAATGACAATATATTTGAGTTTAAATGCTCATCCAAACTTGATTATTTCACTTATGTAAAATGTAAACAGCAAAATATGTAGAATGAGTTGTATTAGAATTGCTGTATTTCTTTAACACAAAATTATTCAGCTCATGGAGTCTGCATAGCTGATATGAATGAAATATTCATTGATTTTACAAAGAGAAGGACGATTTTTTTTCGATAAAGTTTTAAGCATAGAGTTTAATTACTTGTAGCTCCATGGTCTTAATTTTTAAACAAAATAAATTATTATAGTATTGTGATGAATTAAATGAATGGGAAATTGTTCATGAATGAAATGCTACTTTTATAGAGAGAGCCAGGCGTGTTATTTTTTCTATGACGTCATTTGAATGAATTTCAGTTGTTCAAATATAATAAATTATCGTAGTATTATGATAATTCTAAAATTATTACCAAGGAATGTATCGCATTTCAGAGATGTTTAAACCAGGCAATTTATATTTCAATGCCGTCATTTGAATGAAGTTCATTTTTTTCGATGAAGGTTTAAGTTTTCAAATATAATAAATTAATGTAGTATTGTGATAAGTTTTAAAATATTACTGAGGAATGTATTGCATTTTAAAGATGTTTAAATAAAATTGCATTGAAGTTGGAAAGTGTTTCTTAATCAATGCTTTAAGCATGATTGATGTTTCTTGTTTATTTTTTCATGAGCCACCGTTGTGCATGAGAGGACATTGAAAACTTGTTTCTTCTGATAATTTTAATTTTTTTTTTACATTTTAGTTTTCATTTCTAGTTTTCGTCTTTGCGCCCTCATTTGACCTTTTATTATTTTATTACGCGATTGACGTATAAGCCTATGTATACATAGATCGACACGTTAACACTAGGAGACCATTTCATCTAAAGATACTTAAACCGTAATATGCAAAGAAAATGCATGAGGAAGGCAAAAAACATTGTCATGATGTAACGACGTAACCTATGTCGTGAAAATTTGAAAAAAGAACATGTTCCGGGTGTTGAAACCATATGTCAAGTTTCAGCTCTCTGTGTGTTTTGGGAGCCTAGAACGAGTCCATCAAAAATAACGTACGTAAATAAAGTAACATAATGATCTGAAAATTTGATACCTGAAATTGTTCTGCTAGATAAAAAAAAAAGTGTACCGAGATTTAGCTTTTTACGTGCTCTGCGAGCCGAAACGAAAGTGAGCCCGTCAAAGACGTTGAACGAACATACAGACAAAGAGAACTAACATAAAGTTCCCCGGTGACCCAAAAGAGTGAATCTTTGTACACTTATAATTTCGACGACGATACAAAACTTAACATAGCCGTATTTTCTTTAAAAAGCCGACCTAGAAGATTGAATCTTTGCATACTTACACTATCGATCATCGGACAGAAACTAATGAAGTCTGCTTTTCGACGCACGCACACACACACACACAGACACAGACACACACTCAGACACACACACATACACACAACACACATCAACGCAACGCAACACAACACACACACCTCACGGGAGGAGATTATGGCTTTTTTAAGTCTTTCCAGATCCTGAAGCAGTCTCCTCTGCTGACTTAGAATGCTGAATCTCTACACAGTATCGACCACTGAGCAAAACTTAACGGAGTGTTATTTCTCTCGGAGTAGGCAGAATAGAAGGTGGATGTGTAAAGTCTCTCAGACGTTCCAACGAGAGGACATGAAAGCCTGAAACTAAACCAAGGAGCTGAACCATACTAACACAATTTTTAATTGAGGCGATTATTTTCTATGCCAAGCACAGACATTGTTAAGCAAAATAAAACGTATAAAGAAAAATTGCAACTTTATTTTTTAGTTAGTTCCCCTGAATTGTTCTATAGAATTTTTGCATGGCACGCAAAAATTCTATGGAACAATTCAAACATACACAAGATCTTATTTTGCGTTAAATTAAAAAACTGATATCTTTATTTAAAAAAGAAATGTAAAAAAATTGCATTCGATCCTGTCTAGAATGGTAGTATTAAATTACAGTTAAACAATTCTTAACATTTTTATTTCTCTTTTTGCGTTAATTTGTGTTTTTAGCTGAAGCAGAGATATTTTTTCCAGGTCGAAATTTAATTCTTTTTTAGGGAAGTTTTTGTATAAAGATATTGGTATGCATGAGACGAAAGGCTCATTTTTTCACCCTGGTTCCTAGTTTCTTTCTTTTACTACTCAACTCCACTCGGTGAATCAAGACGATGCTCCCTTGAATCTCTAAGGACGGTATTTGCATATTTTGGGGGAAATTTATGAAGGAAAATGATTTGCAAACGAGGCGAATGGCTTGCAATAAAATTACAGATTGACCGTGAAAAAATTCTTGATTTATAATACCATATCATTAGCATTGCAAATTCGGTTGACATTTGCTTTAAAAGTCATCTTTGAGGTAAAGACAGTCTATGAATTTGAAGTCTGGTCAGTTTCAGATATGTTAAACTGCTTTTGTACGCAGATATTTCACATTATTTGCATTGAAAACTGATAAGCATTCGACATTTGCGAGTAAGGCACTTCTTCAAGGAAAACATATATGCAATATTTATTTATTTCTACGGCATTTACGAACAATGCCTTTCTTAAAAAAAAGTAAAGATTATGCAATATTTATTTAACTATGCGGCATTTGGAAGTAAGGCTTTTCTTTAAAAAAAAATTATGCAATATTTGTTTATTTATGGGGCATTTACGAGTAAGGCATTTCTTTTAAAACATTATGCAATATATATTCATTTATTTCTAAGGCATTTGCAAGTAAGACCATTTTTTTTAAAACAAATTACGCAATATTTATTTATTTCTACAGCATTTGCGAGTAAAACTTTTCTTCAAAAAAAAATGTAATATTTACTTATTTCTGCGGCATGTGCGACTAAAGTCTTTCTTCAAAAAAAAATTATGCACCATTTATTTATTTCTACGGCATTTGCGAGTAAGACCTTTCTTAAAAAAAAGTATGAAATATTTATATATTTCTGATGGATAGATACATTTTGACCACATTAACTTTTAGTTGCCTAATGAGCAACTGAAAATTTAATTCAGCTTTTAACATTTTACAAAAAATATAATTATGGAAAGTATAAACTGAGGTGAAAGCCTGCATATTCTGAAATTTCTTACATTTAAGAGAACCTAAATTGAAATAGTTGATTTTTTTTCAGTTAAGTGGTAATTTTATGCCCTCAAAAATATCATAAATAGTGCCTGCTGTTTTTAATACGTCAGACGATCATTACAGATTTACTTTATATCAATCAAAGAACATGACATTTTCCAGAGTAAAAAAAAATATATATTTTGCAACAATATTTTTCTGGCCATTCTAATAAGACTGTTATTGAAAAGTCTTAGAAGAAAAACTCATGCTCTAAAACCCATAACAATTCAACAATTACGAAGTTAGTAAAGAATTTTCGAATAACTGGATCTGTTATAAGAAAAAGTGAAAACAGACAGACCTTCCATTTTAACTCAAGATAAACAGTCTAAAATAGCGAGTGAGCTATTAAAACACAATAAAACTCTCATAAAAATGCTTATAGAAATATCGATGTACAATAAAAATGTGATGTGGCTGTACATGTTTTTCCCTACAGACTCAAATCCATTTTCTCCTTATTTCTGTAATAATTCATTACATTGAGTTTAATTGCACAAAATTACACGCATTATTATTTGAAATTACACTAAATTCGCACTTTTAATTCAATTTTCGTTTTTATTTGGTCACTGAACGTATTTTTAAAGGCGGCGTAGTAAAGTGCTAAGAAACTAAAATATTTCAAGAACGGCTAATCCTAGAGTGATAGGATTGATCTTATTCATCATTAAATTATCTATTCATTATCAAAAATTATGTATAAAACAAGCATTTAATTGATACATTTAAGAATGCGTAGTCTTTTTTTTTTTAGATTTCGACGATTTTTGTGGACCATTTCGTAAAAAATGGCAGGTTCTTTTTCCCGAATCGTACCAAAATATAATCAGCATGAGGGTAACTCACAAGTGACTTGTCTACTAAATTTCGAAAAAAAAGACAGGTTATTTTTTCTCGAATCATACCAAAATCAAATCAGTGCCAGGGTAACCCACAAGTAACATACTTATAAAATGCTAATTTGGTCAAATAGGTTTTAAGTTGGAGTAGAAGCATACATTACACAGATAGACACATATACAGACACACATACATCACACTAAAAATAGTTTTTTCGTGTTCTGGAGATTCCAAAACGTGTAGATCTGTAGAAAACCCGAGTTGCGATTTTCAGCATGATTCCAATACTTCCCCTATACATTGCCATGTACTGTAGGGAAAATAAAAATTATTTCGCTCTGGGTAAACGCCATGTTCTCCAACTGATGAAAACGAAGTCTATAATTATCAGTTTGAAGTATTAAAAACAGCAGAAGATTTTTCTGATATATTCTTGAGGGTATATATAAGTGCCACCTAGCTGAAAAAATCTTTTATTCCAATTGTTCCGTACATTCTATGATTTTAAAATTTGATATTCGCAATTTTTCAATCATCCTGCAGCAACCCAATATTTTCCGGATTCCCAATAATGTAGAATACGTGAAAAAATAACCGAAAAAAAAAATCCGAGAAAGACGTCTTAACAAGTCCATTAACGGCTCATTTCGGAGGGGGGGGGGGATGATTAAAAGAAAACAACGAGGCGGAGATCCTGGCTGACGATGACGATAATGATTCAGAGGGCAAAAGGGAAACAAATAAGAAAGGAAAAATTGAAGAGAATGATACAGATCAGTTGCAGACATCAAAGACACAGAACCATTTCCTAGCGTGACCAAATTCATTCGAAAATGAACATAGCGAGGAGTGAAGATACAAGAAACCCTAATATATTTATAGAATAGAGCTCTCATTGCTGATTAATAGCATCAATGAACTGGTTATTAAGCTCTGGTCAACATGGAATAAATAGGTCATACCTGCATTAGCCGCAAAAGCACTAAGATTGTTTTTGTAGTACTTGGGATGAAAATGTCGGTCTCCATAGATCGCTAAGTTATGGCATACGGCTAGTTTCCTTGCTGAATTGCAAAAACAGAAGTATTATACCTTAAGTGACGGTCTGGGGAAACATCTTTTGCGACACCCAACCTTCTCTAGTGTTGCTAGGTGATACTTTGACAGCTCACCTAGCCATTAAAGACATCCTGTAAACAGTTATGTTACCTTTGGTGTCACGTCTTTGCGAGTCATTTTCCACCATGATAACGACCAGATACACAAAGCACACGTTATTCTGAAATACCCCCGAAGTGTTAATACCCTCCCATGCCAAGTCACCGTGACACAACTCTCGCCAACCAAGGATGTCTAGAATTACCATGGACGGCAGTTGGAAGTCATTATATAATTTGCGTGATATAGCCGAGCAGTTGTTACAAAACAACAGAATTTATCACAGAACAACCAGTGATCGTTATATGACTCCATTTTGTACCGTATATCAACTTCTATCGCCACCGGACCCCGATATAGTAAACTGGTCGCAGTAAATCCTCCTCAGGTAAGCAGACAGAAATTTATTACAACTGTGACTGTTGTGTTGCTACTTCTTCGAAATAAAAAATTTGATGTGGACTGGCTACACATGACTTTCTCTACACACACACAGAGAGAGAGAGAGAGGCTAAACATAATCTTTTTTTTAATAAGCCATTAAATAAAGTTTAATTGCTCAAAATGACAAGGCTACTTATTTGATAGTCTATCCAATTTGCAGTTTAAATAAATCTTCTTTTCTTTTACGTAACATAACACATTTTAAAATTTAGCCTTATTCTCATAATTCCAAAAACTTAAAAATCTCAAGAATGGTTCAACTAAGAGTAAAGTTCTTTATTCGTTTCAGTGTCGAAAATTACGTATAAATCAAGCATTTGATTAATACATTTAAACATAGTTTGTCTTTTATTTCAGATTTTAACAATATTTGCTCGCCCTTTCAAATAAAAAAGGCCTTCCTAAATTTTTCCGAATCGTGTCAAAATTTAATCAGCAGCAGAGTAAACAGCAAATGGCTTAATTACAAAATTTTAAGAAATTTCATGGAATTATTTTTAACCACAGTGAAAGGCATCATCGTCCATTCCTCAAAATGAAAAATAAAAATTTCGAAAGTGGCCCGTCCTATAGTGGTAAAGGTGGATTTTTCCATTTTGTCCTTAAAAATTACGTATAAAATAAGCATTTAATTAATACCTTTAAGCAAATTTAGTCTTTTATTTAAAATGTCGACGATTTTGTAAAAAAAAAAATGGCTGATTCTATTTTTCCTAATCATACCAAAATCTAATCAGCACCAGGATAACCCACCAACCACATCTTGTGAAATGAAATTTCGTCAAATAATTTATGGGCTAGAATGGATATATACATTGCACAGACACATAAGCACAGACGTCAAGCTAAAAATAATTAATTCGTGTTCTAGAGAGTTCGAAACGTGCAGATCCATCGAAAACTCGAGTTCCAATTTCTGACCCGATTCTAATACTTTCCCTATACATTACCATATAATGTAGAGAACGTAAAAACAACCTTGCAATGAAAATGGGATATCTATATCTTCACTTACTTTTTTCTATTCTTAAAAGTAGCAGATTCATTTATTGTGTTTGTAACGGGTTTGTTAAAAAGAAATACATACATACACAAGCAATTCAATTGTATTCTAAATACGATTCTATATATCTCTATGCAAAGAACTACTTTGAAGACATCTATTCTTCTAAAGCCTTTAGAACAGTGGTATTAACATACTTTCTATTGTTATAAAGACCGTTAAAATTGCGGATTTTTTATAACACTCAATGTACAAGCGAAAAAGAGAAACGAAGTGAAAAAACAAGGGAAAAAGAGTTTTATAACTAGCGCTAACGATTTGACTTTTGGGACTAATCACTTCAAACAATGAGGTGGAGATCCATCAGGGAAAAGGAAAAAAGTCTGACAAGGGAATCATTAAAAAAGCGTAAAAAAAAAAAAATGAAAGAAGTAGATTGATAGCGTAACAACTAACGATGTCTGGAGTCTAAGAAGTGGGCTTCAGATCAGCTGTGAGGCTTGTTATAGGGAGGAGGCTTGGACAGATTTAGCCGGGGGGGGGGGGAATAAATCCCGATTAAACATTCCATTATAAAGAACGTAAATTTCCTATTATTGAAAATTCTAAGGTTACATAATGAGACGAAGGAAATAAATCTGTAGCTAATTTCATTAAACTATTTCAGAGCTTTGACATAGCAACAAGATATGTCGACTAATTTTCCAAACGTATAGTTAATGTTCTAAAGAAAAATTGCAAATTTGTCATATATTAACAGTTTTGTTCGTTTTGAATTTTTCAAGAATTTTACATTTATTTCCTCCCAAAACTATATTTATAGACTTCATAAAATAGTTTTGATCTTTTTGTAAAAAAATATGTGCTGTAGAGTTTCGCTTAAATGAAACTGAAAAAAATGTGATGTGGGCAGCACATGACTTTCCTCATATAATGCAATGAATTTACTACTTTTACAATAAAAAAATAGGTTATTCTTATAGTAGATACTTATATTCTTTCCAAAATATTGAATTTTCGTCAATTAGTCGTCATTTTCATTGATTTAGCGTCATTTTTATCCATTTGGCGAGATTTTCGTTAATTTGTCAACATTTAAAAAGTCGCCATATTGGCGATATTCCGCCAAATTTGTCACCGAAATCTCGCCAAGAGTTATGGGTGGAGAAATAAGTTATTATTATAGCAGATAAGTGACTATTGGCGTTCATATACAAAAGTATTACTCAAAGTAGCTTTCTTATGAATGAAACGAACGAGCTAGATGCACGAGAATGGTGTCACCATATTTATCGCATGATATTAGATATGAAAATTGAACATGTTTCTCAACAGTTAATATTTTTTTTAATTTATGGGATTTTTCGGTAAATTTATTTGAAAAATGTTCAATATCCCGAGAACGGTTCATGCTAGCGTTCTAAAGTTTAGGTCAATCGTTTTCTAATGAAAAATTACATAAGAAATGTCTATTTGCGTAACTTTATTAAAAATTCTGATTTTTTGATGATTTTTCCAAAATTTCACTCGAAAATTTAGGGGGTTCTGAACATTCGATTGCATATAAAAACAACAGGTTTCCAGTATTCACAGATTGTAATTTCTGTACCAAATATCATTTGAATCGTTCCATTCGTTCGTGAGATATCGTCTCCACAGACTCACTGACACACACACACACACAGAGAGAGAGAGAGAGATTAAGATTAAGGCTTCATGGCGAGACGACCAAGAGAGAGTGAGAGAGAGACATCACCTTAAAAATGTTTGATTCGTGGTCAGGAATGTTTTGAACATGCTCTCCCGTCGAAAACTTGAATTCGAATTTTCGGCCACACAATACTTTTCACAATACTTTTCTTATGCATTATACTATGTATATAAGGAAAGTAGTAGTAATTAGTTGAAAATAACAAATTGAAAGGATATGGTCAGGAGACCATAATGGTCAGGAGACCTCATGTTGTAATGCATAACCTTTCGACTAAAAATCAAGCAATTCCTCACATGTATTTTACTTGACAGTACAGAAAAATAGAAATATCTGTATTCCTCCGCTAAGTTATACAGTCCACCTATTAGCGCTATTATTAATTAAAAATTAAATTAAAAAAAATTAGTTTTACCTTTAAATTCATACTTAAAAAACCCGTCTATAGAGGAGTTTTTAAAGTTTATAATAAATTTAATTCAAACAGTAAGAGCAGAAAGCATAATCCACAAGAACAAGCCGTATGAGATCTTATAATATTTTTTTTTGTATATAAAACATATATATATATATTCATTCTTTAAACAAGAACTACCGATTTGAAACATAAATTTTAAACTAAGCATACCTCACATAAAACGACAATGAAATAATTTTACAGCAATAAGTACCTGAAATAAAAAGAAAATTTATAATTAATACATATATTTAAATAATCATATTTTTCTGTCATGAACATTCACAATTCAACCGTGGATTATATTACAGATCATATTAATTGAAAATATTTAGTATGTCATAAATATCCACAGAGGAAAATTGCAAAATCAAATTTTCAAGATGTACTTGGGTACATCAGTGCATATACGATAGAACTACAATTTTTAGCAGTAGGTACATAGATGAATTTCAGTTTTGAAGTTATTCATAAACTGAAAAATAGACACATGCTATTAAATGCACTTGAATTTATTTTATGCTATTAAATTTATCAGATCTGAAGAACGTTATAATAGATACCTGAAGAGCGTTATTCATTAATATCCCATAATGGTCAGGAGACCTCATGTTGTAATGCATAACCTTTCGACTAAAAATCAAGCAATTCCTCACATGTATTTTACTTGACAGTACAGAAAAATAGAAATATCTGTATTCCTCCGCTAAGTTATACAGTCCACCTATTAGCGCTATTATTAATTAAAAATTAAATTTTTGCTGTATTCAACCAGTGGTTTAAGTTTAAATCAACATATTCAACTAATTAAAATTCAAAATTGTATTTGTGGGTTTCGTATATCAGTAAGAAATATATTCGTAAGTGATATTCGGATGTGATTCTGTTACTATGGAAACTATTCTAATCAATGTACGCATAACGGGCGTATGAAAACGAAACGGTGTAAAAAGGTCCATTTTATGTCCTATTTAGTGACTACCATATAGTAACCACCTTCATATAGTGACCAATTTTCTATATCGCATGGATGGTCTCTATAATCAGGTTTACAGTTAGTTTCGTTTTTTTTTTTTTTACACGATAGGTAAGATGTGAGAGCTATAATTGCTATAAGCCCTCACATTTCAACACACTGAAAGAGTCACTGCTTTTTACGTATTGATTACCAGTAGTACAACAATGGAAATGTAAACAAGAATAAAATATAGAGAATATCCAACCGTGAATCTATTGCCACAAGGGAAGTCGGACTAGAATTGCTAAGACCATAACACAACTCTTCCTCAACAGTTGCTCTCCAAGTATCCATGATAAATAACACTCGACGGACAACATATCACAAAAATCCCGCAATAAATCATTTTCGATTGACTCCAATAATACATCACTCAATACAACCACCGGCACGTTTTGCAGAAAATATATGACATATCAAGTGTATTTGGATATTGATTTTTGTTTATTCATTACTAGTAGAAATACATGGCTTTGCTCGGAAAAATTACTAAAATTGAATTAACGCGGTACAAAATCTGAAATATTTTAGCCATAAATGGGCTCCATATTAAACTTAATATCAGTAAGTAAATTAACTGGAGTGTTGCTCAACTCGACTTTCTTATACCAGAATTCATTTTTTTTTCTTTTTTTTCAAATTTTACATGATTTTTTTTTAAATCGTATAATGAATCCAAATTATTACAACTATAGTGCGTTACCCTTCACTTTAAAGGGCTTAAAAAAATCTTTGATTGACGCCATATTTGACAATGTACCCTTCCCGAGAAGAAACTTGCCCCCCCCCCTCCCCAAGGTGTGTGTGTGTGTGGGGGGGGGGGGTTAAATGGCATCACAAACCAAGAAAAAGTATCACGGTTATTTTTCACAACAATGATTGAGACTATTAAGCCCCGTGATCATTGAACCATAAATAACCCTTTTATGCATGATTATTTCAAATTTTTGTCCTATGCTGCCATGTTAAAGAAATATAAAATTTCGAATACATTTCGAAGTTTTCGCTCGAATTAAAAAAAATTCTGCCAAGTTCTATATTTTTTGTAACAAAGCCAGATATAAAGTTTCATGAAAATCCATTAATATTTGTGATCGCTATCGTGTACACGAAAATTCGATCACAGACAGACAGACAGACATACATACATACACACAGACAGACGAACATCGCTCTAAAAATAATCAAAACGTGTTCAGGAGGTCATAAAAGATATACGAAGGTCACACTGAAATCTTTGAGATACGGCTAAATGGTACTTACCAACTCTTAAGAATGTTCAAAGTACTCCCCTTCAACATCAATGCACTTTTGTAGGCGAATTTGCCAAAGATTAAATGTTTCAAGCCATCCATTTCTTGGAATCGATGAAAAATATACTTTTATGGCCTCATCAATCTCATCTTCGGAATGAAAACCCACGTAATTTTGATTTTTAGATTAAAAAATAGCCAAAAGTTACACATAGCAAGATCACCGGCCACACAAACAGCTACTATAAGCCTCCGGGTCAGTCGTGTGGTCTGGGTCTTCCACATAGCAAGATCAGGAGAATAAGGTGGATGGATGTTCTATCACTTTGATGTTTTTTGTTCAAGAAATTCGACTGTCATTCTTGCTGAATGAGAAGATGCACTGTAATGGTGAAGCATGAGTTCCCTAACATTCACTGCCTGGAGAATTTCTGAAAGATACTTAGTGGTGTACCAGTTAGCTGTAACTGTCTTCTGTCCCTCTAGCTTTATGGCTTTGACCAGACCTGTACTTCTGAAGAACACGGCATACATTACTTTTTTGATTGCTCTTTGTCTTTTCACCATTGTTGGTTTGGGGTCATCTCCAAAGACCCATACTTAACTTTCTTGGCGTATTGGAATGTCAAAAAACGGTATGTATGTTTCATCACCAGTTATGATTTTAGAAATAATGCTGTGTCCACCATCATTAAGTAATTTTAAGGTTTCTTTATATATACTGATTCTGACACGCTCCGCTTTTTGGTATTCTGTTAAATTATGGGGGACCCAACGACAAACTTATGTATTTTTTCATATGCAGTTCTTCATGAATAATTTTATGTATAGCTGCGGATCCAATGTTAAGTTCCTTCTGTGTCATTTGGTAGGTACAGCGATTATCATTGATTAACATTTTTTGAATGGTCCACACATTTTCTGGGATTACTTACAGCTGACAAAGGTCTTCCTGTGTGTTTTTCATCCAGGAGAGAATTTTGACCTCTTCTAAACTCTTAAAACCATCTGAATACAGTGACATAAGATGGAGCATCCTTTCCATATGATAATTATAGACGTTGAAGACATTCTTCTTGATTTAGCCCCACTTTAAAATCATAGAAAATCATAGCTCGATAATGCTCACGCGTCAACTCCATTTTTTTTTTCTTTCAAAATTTATTCTACGATAGCTAAATTGTAATTGTTGCCACAAATTATCGCCTGCGGACATAAAATAGTTCAAATTTAAATATCCGACCAATAATTTTTTTCTAGCGCATATCGTCTGTCGCTGTCTCAAAAATTTCAGTGTGACCCTCCTATTGGCATCAAAATCTCGAAATCGAAAATTTTCGTGAAAACAATACTTTCTCAATACTATATGAGAAAGTAAAAAGTATGTAAATCGGCTGAGTAGTTTTATTATAAGAGTCTCATAACAGACCGACAAAACAGGCATTTCGATTGTTCTGAGCATTTAATTCCGCGGGGGTTGTTCCGCAGCGAAGTGTAGGAAGATAACAGTGATATTAAAACCTTACTTAGATCCAGTCTCATTATTTGAAAAAGTGTCATCAAATGAGATTGCATATTTCAAGAGATATTGAGCTTGAAAACGTATTTCGGAATTTCAACTTTTATATACTAGACCGACAAAAAATGGGAAATACTTTAGTCATAAGCCTGCTCTTTTTTAGGGTTAATAAGCCATTTAAATATTTTTGGTATTGATTACCATGTAAAATGTTTATGGTATTAATTACCATGTAAATCCATTAAATCATTCTCCAGGTGTAAGATGTCCTGACAGACAGAGACATGTTTTAATTTTCCTTATTTTGCCCTTCGCTGCAGAGTGATAAAATATGTTTTCTATATAGTTGATCACTGAATAACCAGAGTATCATTCTGATTTTTCTCCAGCCTCAATTATGCAAAATTATTTATCAGCTTTAGTCTGGATTTTAAGGAATCCTTTCACGTCAATAAAAATCGAATAGTATGGTTAATATTTTGTGTATAACCCGATATACATCTCCTCAGTTATAGATTAACCAAGTTTAACTGGTTCATTTCTTCTTTATGCCCCATCTTCGCATATTTTTCTGTGTGTGTGTGTCCATTTTTTCCTCATTTATTGTTCTAGTTTTTGGCGCTTACCTTTCTGTTTCTATCTGATTCCTTCTTCTCACCAGATGCACTATCGAGGCGTATTTAAGCAGACTCCTTCATGATGATGATGAAGAAAACCCATAACGCATTTTCAAACAGTTTGTATATTTTTTACAACTTATTTGAGCTGTATTTTACGTTGCGTTCTATTTAAATATTGATTAGACGCAAAGTCTCATATAGTTTAATTATTCTTGGTATTTATGTTAACTGGACTATGGGGACATGATTTACAAGAAAATCAAATGCAGTAAAACCTGTTTTTACTGGCCATTTTTTGTAGACAAAATTGGATTCCATATCTTAAAAATGGTCCATTTTGTCTGTTATATTGACAATCTTTTGTAGTAATTAATTTTCTATGTGCCCACGGGTGATCACTTCAACCAGGTTTCACTGTACAGGGCCCAACCTCATTATTATGACCATCTACCTTAGCATGGGTGCTACCTTAGCATAGGTGCTACCTTAGCACGTAGTGCTCTTCAAACCACTCAAAAACAACTCTGGCGAAATGGCATAGCACATTATCTTGCTAAAAGATATCATCGCCCCAGGTAACGATGGTGTATCTGATGGGCGACAATCTATAGGTAACCATTTGCGTCCAGGGTTTTTGTAGTAACTAATTTTCTATGTGCCCACGGGTGATCACTTCAACCAGGTTTCACTGTACAGGGCCCAACCTCATTATTATGACCATCTACCTTAGTATGGGTGCTACCTTAGCATAGGTGCTACCTTAGCACGTGGTGCTCTTCAAACCACTCAAAAACAACTCTGGCGAAATGGCATAGCACATTATCTTGCTAAAAGATATCATCGCCCCAGGTAACGATGGTGTATCTGATGGGCGACAATCTATAGGTAACCATTTGCGTCCAGGGTTTTTGTAGTAACTAATTTTCTATGTGCCCACGGGTGATCACTTCAACCAGGTTTCACTGTACAGGGCCCAACCTCATTATTATGACCATCTACCTTAGTATGGGTGCTACCTTAGCATAGGTGCTACCTTAGCACGTGGTGCTCTTCAAACCACTCAAAAACAACTCTGGCGAAATGGCATAGCACATTATCTTGCTAAAAGATATCATCGCCCCAGGGAACGGTGTATCTGATGGGCGACAATCTATAGGTAACCATTTGCATCCAGGGTTTTTGTAGTAACTAATTTTCTATGTGCCCACGGGTGATCACTTCAACCAGGTTGCACTATACAGGGCCCAGCCTCATTATTATGACCATCTACCTTAGCATGGGTGCTAACTTAGCATAGGTGCTACCTTAGCACGTAGTGCTCTTCAAACCACTCAAAAACAACTCTGGCGAAATGGCATAGCACATTATCTTGCTAAAAGATATCATCGCCCCAGGGAACGATGGTGTATCTGATGGGCGACAATCTATAGGTAACCATTTGCGTCCAGGGTTTTTGTAGTAACTAATTTTCTATGTGCCCACGGGTGATCACTTCAACCAGGTTTCACTGTACAGGGCCCAACCTCATTATTATGACCATCTACCTTAGCATGGGTGCTACCTTGGCATAGGTGCTATCTTAGCACGTAGTGCTCTTCAAACCACTCAAAAACAACTCTGGCGAAATGGCATAGCACATTATCTTGCTAAAAGATATCATCGCCCCAGGGAACGATGGTGTATCTGATGGGCGACAATCTATAGGTAACCATTTGCGTCCAGGGTTTTTGTAGTAACTAATTTTCTATGTGCCCACGGGTGATCACTTCAACCAGGTTTCACTGTACAGGGCCCAACCTCATTATTATGACCATCTACCTTAGCATGGGTGCTACCTTGGCATAGGTGCTACCTTAGCACGTAGTGCTCTTCAAACCACTCAAAAACAACTCTGGCGAAATGGCATAGCACATTATCTTGCTAAAAGATATCATCGCCCCAGGGAACGATGGTGTATCTGATGGGCGACAATCTATAGGTAACCATTTGCGTCCAGGGTTTTTGTAGTAACTAATTTTCTATGTGCCCACGGGTGATCACTTCAACCAGGTTTCACTGTACAGGGCCCAACCTCATTATTATGACCATCTACCTTAGCATGGGTGCTGCCTTGGCATAGGTGCTACCTTAGCACGTAGTGCTCTTCAAACCACTCAAAAACAACTCTGGCGAAATGGCATAGCACATTATCTTGCTAAAAGATATCATCGCCCCAGGGAACGATGGTGTATCTGATGGGCGACAATCTATAGGTAACCATTTGCGTCCAGGGTTTTTGTAGTAACTAATTTTCTATGTGCCCACGGGTGATCACTTCAACCAGGTTTCACTGTACAGGGCCCAACCTCATTATTATGACCATCTACCTTAGCATGGGTGCTACCTTGGCATAGGTGCTACCTTAGCACGTAGTGCTCTTCAAACCACTCAAAAACAACTCTGGCGAAATGGCATAGCACATTATCTTGCTAAAAGATATCATCGCCCCAGGTAACGATGGTGTATCTGATGGGCGACAATCTATAGGTAACCATTTGCGTCCAGGGTTTTTGTAGTAACTAATTTTCTATGTGCCCACGGGTGATCACTTCAACCAGGTTTCACTGTACAGGGCCCAACCTCATTATTATGACCATCTACCTTAGTATGGGTGCTACCTTAGCATAGGTGCTACCTTAGCACGTGGTGCTCTTCAAACCACTCAAAAACAACTCTGGCGAAATGGCATAGCACATTATCTTGCTAAAAGATATCATCGCCCCAGGTAACGATGGTGTATCTGATGGGCGACAATCTATAGGTAACCATTTGCGTCCAGGGTTTTTGTAGTAACTAATTTTCTATGTGCCCACGGGTGATCACTTCAACCAGGTTTCACTGTACAGGGCCCAACCTCATTATTATGACCATCTACCTTAGTATGGGTGCTACCTTAGCATAGGTGCTACCTTAGCACGTGGTGCTCTTCAAACCACTCAAAAACAACTCTGGCGAAATGGCATAGCACATTATCTTGCTAAAAGATATCATCGCCCCAGGGAACGATGGTGTATCTGATGGGCGACAATCTATAGGTAACCATTTGCATCCAGGGTTTTTGTAGTAACTAATTTTCTATGTGCCCACGGGTGATCACTTCAACCAGATTGCACTATACAGGGCCCAGCCTCATTATTATGACCATCTACCTTAGCATGGGTGCTAACTTAGCATAGGTGCTACCTTAGCACGTAGTGCTCTTCAAACCACTCAAAAACAACTCTGGCGAAATGGCATAGCACATTATCTTGCTAAAAGATATCATCGCCCCAGGGAACGATGGTGTATCTGATGGGCGACAATCTATAGGTAACCATTTGCGTCCAGGGTTTTTGTAGTAACTAATTTTCTATGTGCCCACGGGTGATCACTTCAACCAGGTTTCACTGTACAGGGCCCAACCTCATTATTATGACCATCTACCTTAGCATGGGTGCTACCTTGGCATAGGTGCTATCTTAGCACGTAGTGCTCTTCAAACCACTCAAAAACAACTCTGGCGAAATGGCATAGCACATTATCTTGCTAAAAGATATCATCGCCCCAGGGAACGATGGTGTATCTGATGGGCGACAATCTATAGGTAACCATTTGCGTCCAGGGTTTTTGTAGTAACTAATTTTCTATGTGCCCACGGGTGATCACTTCAACCAGGTTTCACTGTACAGGGCCCAACCTCATTATTATGACCATCTACCTTAGCATGGGTGCTACCTTGGCATAGGTGCTACCTTAGCACGTAGTGCTCTTCAAACCACTCAAAAACAACTCTGGCGAAATGGCATAGCACATTATCTTGCTAAAAGATATCATCGCCCCAGGGAACGATGGTGTATCTGATGGGCGACAATCTATAGGTAACCATTTGCGTCCAGGGTTTTTGTAGTAACTAATTTTCTATGTGCCCACGGGTGATCACTTCAACCAGGTTTCACTGTACAGGGCCCAACCTCATTATTATGACCATCTACCTTAGCATGGGTGCTGCCTTGGCATAGGTGCTACCTTAGCACGTAGTGCTCTTCAAACCACTCAAAAACAACTCTGGCGAAATGGCATAGCACATTATCTTGCTAAAAGATATCATCGCCCCAGGGAACGATGGTGTATCTGATGGGCGACAATCTATAGGTAACCATTTGCGTCCAGGGTTTTTGTAGTAACTAATTTTCTATGTGCCCACGGGTGATCACTTCAACCAGGTTTCACTGTACAGGGCCCAACCTCATTATTATGACCATCTACCTTAGCATGGGTGCTACCTTGGCATAGGTGCTACCTTAGCACGTAGTGCTCTTCAAACCACTCAAAAACAACTCTGGCGAAATGGCATAGCACATTATCTTGCTAAAAGATATCATCGCCCCAGGTAACGATGGTGTATCTGATGGGCGACAATCTATAGGTAACCATTTGCGTCCAGGGTTTTTGTAGTAACTAATTTTCTATGTGCCCACGGGTGATCACTTCAACCAGGTTTCACTGTACAGGGCCCAACCTCATTATTATGACCATCTACCTTAGTATGGGTGCTACCTTAGCATAGGTGCTACCTTAGCACGTGGTGCTCTTCAAACCACTCAAAAACAACTCTGGCGAAATGGCATAGCACATTATCTTGCTAAAAGATATCATCGCCCCAGGTAACGATGGTGTATCTGATGGGCGACAATCTATAGGTAACCATTTGCGTCCAGGGTTTTTGTAGTAACTAATTTTCTATGTGCCCACGGGTGATCACTTCAACCAGGTTTCACTGTACAGGGCCCAACCTCATTATTATGACCATCTACCTTAGTATGGGTGCTACCTTAGCATAGGTGCTACCTTAGCACGTGGTGCTCTTCAAACCACTCAAAAACAACTCTGGCGAAATGGCATAGCACATTATCTTGCTAAAAGATATCATCGCCCCAGGGAACGATGGTGTATCTGATGGGCGACAATCTATAGGTAACCATTTGCATCCAGGGTTTTTGTAGTAACTAATTTTCTATGTGCCCACGGGTGATCACTTCAACCAGATTGCACTATACAGGGCCCAGCCTCATTATTATGACCATCTACCTTAGCATGGGTGCTAACTTAGCATAGGTGCTACCTTAGCACGTAGTGCTCTTCAAACCACTCAAAAACAACTCTGGCGAAATGGCATAGCACATTATCTTGCTAAAAGATATCATCGCCCCAGGGAACGATGGTGTATCTGATGGGCGACAATCTATAGGTAACCATTTGCGTCCAGGGTTTTTGTAGTAACTAATTTTCTATGTGCCCACGGGTGATCACTTCAACCAGGTTTCACTGTACAGGGCCCAACCTCATTATTATGACCATCTACCTTAGCATGGGTGCTACCTTGGCATAGGTGCTACCTTAGCACGTAGTGCTCTTCAAACCACTCAAAAACAACTCTGGCGAAATGGCATAGCACATTATCTTGCTAAAAGATATCATCGCCCCAGGGAACGATGGTGTATCTGATGGGCGACAATCTATAGGTAACCATTTGCGTCCAGGGTTTTTGTAGTAACTAATTTTCTATGTGCCCACGGGTGATCACTTCAACCAGGTTTCACTGTACAGGGCCCAACCTCATTATTATGACCATCTACCTTAGCATGGGTGCTACCTTGGCATAGGTGCTACCTTAGCACGTAGTGCTCTTCAAACCACTCAAAAACAACTCTGGCGAAATGGCATAGCACATTATCTTGCTAAAATATATCATCGCCCCAGGGAACGATGGTGTATCTGATGGGCGACAATCTATAGGTAACCATTTGCGTCCAGGGTTTTTGTAGTAACTAATTTTCTATGTGCCCACGGGTGATCACTTCAACCAGGTTTCACTGTACAGGGCCCAACCTCATTATTATGACCATCTACCTTAGCATGGGTGCTACCTTGGCATAGGTGCTACCTTAGCACGTAGTGCTCTTCAAACCACTCAAAAACAACTCTGGCGAAATGGCATAGCACATTATCTTGCTAAAAGATATCATCGCCCCAGGGAACGATGGTGTATCTGATGGGCGACAATCTATAGGTAACCATTTGCATCCAGGGTTTTTGTAGTAACTAATTTTCTATGTGCCCACGGGTGATCACTTCAACCAGGTTGCACTATACAGGGCCCAGCCTCATTATTATGACCATCTACCTTAGCATGGGTGCTAACTTAGCATAGGTGCTACCTTAGCACGTAGTGCTCTTCAAACCACTCAAAAACAACTCTGGCGAAATGGCATAGCACATTATCTTGCTAAAAGATATCATCGCCCCAGGGAACGATGGTGTATCTGTTGGGCGACAATCTATAGGTAACCATTTGCGTCCAGGGTTTTTGTAGTAACTAATTTTCTATGTGCCCACGGGTGATCACTTCAACCAGGTTTCACTGTACAGGGCCCAACCTCATTATTATGACCATCTACCTTAGCATGGGTGCTACCTTGGCATAGGTGCTACCTTAGCACGTAGTGCTCTTCAAACCACTCAAAAACAACTCTGGCGAAATGGCATAGCACATTATCTTGCTAAAAGATATCATCGCCCCAGGGAACGATGGTGTATCTGATGGGCGACAATCTATAGGTAACCATTTGCGTCCAGGGTTTTTGTAGTAACTAATTTTCTATGTGCCCACGGGTGATCACTTCAACCAGGTTTCACTGTACAGGGCCCAACCTCATTATTATGACCATCTACCTTAGCATGGGTGCTACCTTGGCATAGGTGCTACCTTAGCACGTAGTGCTCTTCAAACCACTCAAAAACAACTCTGGCGAAATGGCATAGCACATTATCTTGCTAAAAGATATCATCGCCCCAGGGAACGATGGTGTATCTGATGAGCGACAATCTATAGGTAACCATTTGCGTCCAGGGTTTTTGTAGTAACTAATTTTCTATGTGCCCACGGGTGATCACTTCAACCAGGTTTCACTGTACAGGGCCCAACCTCATTATTATGACCATCTACCTTAGCATGGGTGCTACCTTGGCATAGGTGCTACCTTAGCACGTAGTGCTCTTCAAACCACTCAAAAACAACTCTGGCGAAATGGCATAGCACATTATCTTGCTAAAAGATATCATCGCCCCAGGAAACGATGGTGTATCTGATGGGCGACAATCTATAGGTAACCATTTGCGTCCAGGGTTTTTGTAGTAACTAATTTTCTATGTGCCCACGGGTGATCACTTCAACCAGGTTTCACTGTACAGGGCCCAACCTCATTATTATGACCATCTACCTTAGCATGGGTGCTACCTTGGCATAGGTGCTACCTTAGCACGTAGTGCTCTTCAAACCACTCAAAAACAACTCTGGCGAAATGGCATAGCACATTATCTTGCTAAAAGATATCATCGCCCCAGGGAACGATGGTGTATCTGATGGGCGACAATCTATAGGTAACCATTTGGATCCAGGGTTTTTGTAGTAACTAATTTTCTATGTGCCCACGGGTGATCACTTCAACCAGGTTTCACTGTACAGGGCCCAACCTCATTATTATGACCATCTACCTTAGCATGGGTGCTACCTTGGCATAGGTGCTATCTTAGCACGTAGTGCTCTTCAAACCACTCAAAAACAACTCTGGCGAAATGGCATAGCACATTATCTTGCTAAAAGATATCATCGCCCCAGGGAACGATGGTGTATCTGATGGGCGACAATCTATAGGTAACCATTTGCGTCCAGGGTTTTTGTAGTAACTAATTTTCTATGTGCCCACGGGTGATCACTTCAACCAGGTTTCACTGTACAGGGCCCAACCTCATTATTATGACCATCTACCTTAGCATGGGTGCTACCTTGGCATAGGTGCTACCTTAGCACGTAGTGCTCTTCAAACTGCTCAAAAACAACTCTGGCGAAATGGCATAGCACATTATCTTGCTAAAAGATATCATCGCCCCAGGGAACGATGGTGTATCTGATGGGCGACAATCTATAGGTAACCATTTGCGTCCAGGGTTTTTGTAGTAACTAATTTTCTATGTGCCCACGGGTGATCACTTCAACCAGGTTTCACTGTACAGGGCCCAACCTCATTATTATGACCATCTATCTTAGCATGGGTGCTACCTTGGCATAGGTGCTACCTTAGCACGTAGTGCTCTTCAAACCACTCAAAAACAACTCTGGCGAAATGGCATAGCACATTATCTTGCTAAAAGATATCATCGCCCCAGGGAACGATGGTGTATCTGATGGGCGACAATCTATAGGTAACCATTTGCGTCCAGGGTTTTTGTAGTAACTAATTTTCTATGTGCCCACGGGTGATCACTTCAACCAGGTTTCACTGTACAGGGAACAAACTTCATTATTATGACCATCTACCTTAGCATGGGTGCTACCTTGGCATAGGTGCTACCTTAGCACGTAGTGCTCTTCAAACCACTCAAAAACAACTCTGGCGAAATGGCATAGCACATTATCTTGCTAAAAGATATCATCGCCCCAGGGAACGATGGTGTATCTGATAGGCGACAATCTATAGGTAACCATTTGCGTCCAGGGTTTTTGTAGTAACTAATTTTCTATGTGCCCACGGGTGATCACTTCAACCAGGTTTCACTGTACAGGGCCCAACCTCATTATTATGACCATCTACCTTAGCATGGGTGCTACCTTGGCATAGGTGCTACCTTAGCACGTAGTGCTCTTCAAACCACTCAAAAACAACTCTGGCGAAATGGCATAGCACATTATCTTGCTAAAAGATATCATCGCCCCAGGGAACGATGGTGTATCTGATGGGCGACAATCTATAGGTAACCATTTGCATCCAGGGTTTTTGTAGTAACTAATTTTCTATGTGCCCACGGGTGATCACTTCAACCAGGTTTCACTGTACAGGGCCCAACCTCATTATTATGACCATCTACCTTAGCATGGGTGCTACCTTGGCATAGGTGCTACCTTAGCACGTAGTGCTCTTCAAACCACTCAAAAACAACTCTGGCGAAATGGCATAGCACATTATCTTGCTAAAAGATATCATCGCCCCAGGGAACGATGGTGTATCTGATGGGCGACAATCTATAGGTAACCATTTGCGTCCAGGGTTTTTGTAGTAACTAATTTTCTATGTGCCCACGGGTGATCACTTCAACCAGGTTTCACTGTACAGGGCCCAACCTCATTATTATGACCATCTACCTTAGCATGGGTGCTACCTTGGCATAGGTGCTACCTTAGCACGTAGTGCTCTTCAAACTGCTCAAAAACAACTCTGGCGAAATGGCATAGCACATTATCTTGCTAAAAGATATCATCGCCCCAGGGAACGATGGTGTATCTGATGGGCGACAATCTATAGGTAACCATTTGCGTCCAGGGTTTTTGTAGTAACTAATTTTCTATGTGCCCACGGGTGATCACTTCAACCAGGTTTCACTGTACAGGGCCCAACCTCATTATTATGACCATCTACCTTAGCATGGGTGCTACCTTGGCATAGGTGCTACCTTAGCACGTAGTGCTCTTCAAACCACTCAAAAACAACTCTGGCGAAATGGCATAGCACATTATCTTGCTAAAAGATATCATCGCCCCAGGGAACGATGGTGTATCTGATGGGTGACAATCTATAGGTAACCATTTGCGTCCAGGGTTTTTGTAGTAACTAATTTTCTATGTGCCCACGGGTGATCACTTCAACCAGGTTTCACTGTACAGGGCCCAACCTCATTATTATGACCATCTACCTTAGCATGGGTGCTACCTTGGCATAGGTGCTACCTTAGCACGTAGTGCTCTTCAAACCACTCAAAAACAACTCTGGCGAAATGGCATAGCACATTATCTTGCTAAAAGATATCATCGCCCCAGGGAACGATGGTGTATCTGATGGGCGACAATCTATAGGTAACCATTTGCATCCAGGGTTTTTGTAGTAACTAATTTTCTATGTGCCCACGGGTGATCACTTCAACCAGGTTGCACTATACAGGGCCCAGCCTCATTATTATGACCATCTACCTTAGCATGGGTGCTAACTTAGCATAGGTGCTACCTTAGCACGTAGTGCTCTTCAAACCACTCAAAAACAACTCTGGCGAAATGGCATAGCACATTATCTTGCTAAAAGATATCATCGCCCCAGGGAACGATGGTGTATCTGTTGGGCGACAATCTATAGGTAACCATTTGCGTCCAGGGTTTTTGTAGTAACTAATTTTCTATGTGCCCACGGGTGATCACTTCAACCAGGTTTCACTGTACAGGGCCCAACCTCATTATTATGACCATCTACCTTAGCATGGGTGCTACCTTGGCATAGGTGCTACCTTAGCACGTAGTGCTCTTCAAACCACTCAAAAACAACTCTGGCGAAATGGCATAGCACATTATCTTGCTAAAAGATATCATCGCCCCAGGGAACGATGGTGTATCTGATGGGCGACAATCTATAGGTAACCATTTGCGTCCAGGGTTTTTGTAGTAACTAATTTTCTATGTGCCCACGGGTGATCACTTCAACCAGGTTTCACTGTACAGGGCCCAACCTCATTATTATGACCATCTACCTTAGCATGGGTGCTACCTTGGCATAGGTGCTACCTTAGCACGTAGTGCTCTTCAAACCACTCAAAAACAACTCTGGCGAAATGGCATAGCACATTATCTTGCTAAAAGATATCATCGCCCCAGGGAACGATGGTGTATCTGATGAGCGACAATCTATAGGTAACCATTTGCGTCCAGGGTTTTTGTAGTAACTAATTTTCTATGTGCCCACGGGTGATCACTTCAACCAGGTTTCACTGTACAGGGCCCAACCTCATTATTATGACCATCTACCTTAGCATGGGTGCTACCTTGGCATAGGTGCTATCTTAGCACGTAGTGCTCTTCAAACCACTCAAAAACAACTCTGGCGAAATGGCATAGCACATTATCTTGCTAAAAGATATCATCGCCCCAGGGAACGATGGTGTATCTGATGGGCGACAATCTATAGGTAACCATTTGCGTCCAGGGTTTTTGTAGTAACTAATTTTCTATGTGCCCACGGGTGATCACTTCAACCAGGTTTCACTGTACAGGGCCCAACCTCATTATTATGACCATCTACCTTAGCATGGGTGCTACCTTGGCATAGGTGCTACCTTAGCACGTAGTGCTCTTCAAACCACTCAAAAACAACTCTGGCGAAATGGCATAGCACATTATCTTGCTAAAAGATATCATCGCCCCAGGGAACGATGGTGTATCTGATGGGCGACAATCTATAGGTAACCATTTGCGTCCAGGGTTTTTGTAGTAACTAATTTTCTATGTGCCCACGGGTGATCACTTCAACCAGGTTTCACTGTACAGGGCCCAACCTCATTATTATGACCATCTACCTTAGCATGGGTGCTGCCTTGGCATAGGTGCTACCTTAGCACGTAGTGCTCTTCAAACCACTCAAAAACAACTCTGGCGAAATGGCATAGCACATTATCTTGCTAAAAGATATCATCGCCCCAGGGAACGATGGTGTATCTGATGGGCGACAATCTATAGGTAACCATTTGCGTCCAGGGTTTTTGTAGTAACTAATTTTCTATGTGCCCACGGGTGATCACTTCAACCAGGTTTCACTGTACAGGGCCCAACCTCATTATTATGACCATCTACCTTAGCATGGGTGCTACCTTGGCATAGGTGCTACCTTAGCACGTAGTGCTCTTCAAACCACTCAAAAACAACTCTGGCGAAATGGCATAGCACATTATCTTGCTAAAAGATATCATCGCCCCAGGTAACGATGGTGTATCTGATGGGCGACAATCTATAGGTAACCATTTGCGTCCAGGGTTTTTGTAGTAACTAATTTTCTATGTGCCCACGGGTGATCACTTCAACCAGGTTTCACTGTACAGGGCCCAACCTCATTATTATGACCATCTACCTTAGTATGGGTGCTACCTTAGCATAGGTGCTACCTTAGCACGTGGTGCTCTTCAAACCACTCAAAAACAACTCTGGCGAAATGGCATAGCACATTATCTTGCTAAAAGATATCATCGCCCCAGGTAACGATGGTGTATCTGATGGGCGACAATCTATAGGTAACCATTTGCGTCCAGGGTTTTTGTAGTAACTAATTTTCTATGTGCCCACGGGTGATCACTTCAACCAGGTTTCACTGTACAGGGCCCAACCTCATTATTATGACCATCTACCTTAGTATGGGTGCTACCTTAGCATAGGTGCTACCTTAGCACGTGGTGCTCTTCAAACCACTCAAAAACAACTCTGGCGAAATGGCATAGCACATTATCTTGCTAAAAGATATCATCGCCCCAGGGAACGATGGTGTATCTGATGGGCGACAATCTATAGGTAACCATTTGCATCCAGGGTTTTTGTAGTAACTAATTTTCTATGTGCCCACGGGTGATCACTTCAACCAGATTGCACTATACAGGGCCCAGCCTCATTATTATGACCATCTACCTTAGCATGGGTGCTAACTTAGCATAGGTGCTACCTTAGCACGTAGTGCTCTTCAAACCACTCAAAAACAACTCTGGCGAAATGGCATAGCACATTATCTTGCTAAAAGATATCATCGCCCCAGGGAACGATGGTGTATCTGATGGGCGACAATCTATAGGTAACCATTTGCGTCCAGGGTTTTTGTAGTAACTAATTTTCTATGTGCCCACGGGTGATCACTTCAACCAGGTTTCACTGTACAGGGCCCAACCTCATTATTATGACCATCTACCTTAGCATGGGTGCTACCTTGGCATAGGTGCTACCTTAGCACGTAGTGCTCTTCAAACCACTCAAAAACAACTCTGGCGAAATGGCATAGCACATTATCTTGCTAAAAGATATCATCGCCCCAGGGAACGATGGTGTATCTGATGGGCGACAATCTATAGGTAACCATTTGCGTCCAGGGTTTTTGTAGTAACTAATTTTCTATGTGCCCACGGGTGATCACTTCAACCAGGTTTCACTGTACAGGGCCCAACCTCATTATTATGACCATCTACCTTAGCATGGGTGCTACCTTGGCATAGGTGCTACCTTAGCACGTAGTGCTCTTCAAACCACTCAAAAACAACTCTGGCGAAATGGCATAGCACATTATCTTGCTAAAATATATCATCGCCCCAGGGAACGATGGTGTATCTGATGGGCGACAATCTATAGGTAACCATTTGCGTCCAGGGTTTTTGTAGTAACTAATTTTCTATGTGCCCACGGGTGATCACTTCAACCAGGTTTCACTGTACAGGGCCCAACCTCATTATTATGACCATCTACCTTAGCATGGGTGCTACCTTGGCATAGGTGCTACCTTAGCACGTAGTGCTCTTCAAACCACTCAAAAACAACTCTGGCGAAATGGCATAGCACATTATCTTGCTAAAAGATATCATCGCCCCAGGGAACGATGGTGTATCTGATGGGCGACAATCTATAGGTAACCATTTGCATCCAGGGTTTTTGTAGTAACTAATTTTCTATGTGCCCACGGGTGATCACTTCAACCAGGTTGCACTATACAGGGCCCAGCCTCATTATTATGACCATCTACCTTAGCATGGGTGCTAACTTAGCATAGGTGCTACCTTAGCACGTAGTGCTCTTCAAACCACTCAAAAACAACTCTGGCGAAATGGCATAGCACATTATCTTGCTAAAAGATATCATCGCCCCAGGGAACGATGGTGTATCTGTTGGGCGACAATCTATAGGTAACCATTTGCGTCCAGGGTTTTTGTAGTAACTAATTTTCTATGTGCCCACGGGTGATCACTTCAACCAGGTTTCACTGTACAGGGCCCAACCTCATTATTATGACCATCTACCTTAGCATGGGTGCTACCTTGGCATAGGTGCTACCTTAGCACGTAGTGCTCTTCAAACCACTCAAAAACAACTCTGGCGAAATGGCATAGCACATTATCTTGCTAAAAGATATCATCGCCCCAGGGAACGATGGTGTATCTGATGGGCGACAATCTATAGGTAACCATTTGCGTCCAGGGTTTTTGTAGTAACTAATTTTCTATGTGCCCACGGGTGATCACTTCAACCAGGTTTCACTGTACAGGGCCCAACCTCATTATTATGACCATCTACCTTAGCATGGGTGCTACCTTGGCATAGGTGCTACCTTAGCACGTAGTGCTCTTCAAACCACTCAAAAACAACTCTGGCGAAATGGCATAGCACATTATCTTGCTAAAAGATATCATCGCCCCAGGGAACGATGGTGTATCTGATGAGCGACAATCTATAGGTAACCATTTGCGTCCAGGGTTTTTGTAGTAACTAATTTTCTATGTGCCCACGGGTGATCACTTCAACCAGGTTTCACTGTACAGGGCCCAACCTCATTATTATGACCATCTACCTTAGCATGGGTGCTACCTTGGCATAGGTGCTACCTTAGCACGTAGTGCTCTTCAAACCACTCAAAAACAACTCTGGCGAAATGGCATAGCACATTATCTTGCTAAAAGATATCATCGCCCCAGGAAACGATGGTGTATCTGATGGGCGACAATCTATAGGTAACCATTTGCGTCCAGGGTTTTTGTAGTAACTAATTTTCTATGTGCCCACGGGTGATCACTTCAACCAGGTTTCACTGTACAGGGCCCAACCTCATTATTATGACCATCTACCTTAGCATGGGTGCTACCTTGGCATAGGTGCTACCTTAGCACGTAGTGCTCTTCAAACCACTCAAAAACAACTCTGGCGAAATGGCATAGCACATTATCTTGCTAAAAGATATCATCGCCCCAGGGAACGATGGTGTATCTGATGGGCGACAATCTATAGGTAACCATTTGGATCCAGGGTTTTTGTAGTAACTAATTTTCTATGTGCCCACGGGTGATCACTTCAACCAGGTTTCACTGTACAGGGCCCAACCTCATTATTATGACCATCTACCTTAGCATGGGTGCTACCTTGGCATAGGTGCTATCTTAGCACGTAGTGCTCTTCAAACCACTCAAAAACAACTCTGGCGAAATGGCATAGCACATTATCTTGCTAAAAGATATCATCGCCCCAGGGAACGATGGTGTATCTGATGGGCGACAATCTATAGGTAACCATTTGCGTCCAGGGTTTTTGTAGTAACTAATTTTCTATGTGCCCACGGGTGATCACTTCAACCAGGTTTCACTGTACAGGGCCCAACCTCATTATTATGACCATCTACCTTAGCATGGGTGCTACCTTGGCATAGGTGCTACCTTAGCACGTAGTGCTCTTCAAACTGCTCAAAAACAACTCTGGCGAAATGGCATAGCACATTATCTTGCTAAAAGATATCATCGCCCCAGGGAACGATGGTGTATCTGATGGGCGACAATCTATAGGTAACCATTTGCGTCCAGGGTTTTTGTAGTAACTAATTTTCTATGTGCCCACGGGTGATCACTTCAACCAGGTTTCACTGTACAGGGCCCAACCTCATTATTATGACCATCTATCTTAGCATGGGTGCTACCTTGGCATAGGTGCTACCTTAGCACGTAGTGCTCTTCAAACCACTCAAAAACAACTCTGGCGAAATGGCATAGCACATTATCTTGCTAAAAGATATCATCGCCCCAGGGAACGATGGTGTATCTGATGGGCGACAATCTATAGGTAACCATTTGCGTCCAGGGTTTTTGTAGTAACTAATTTTCTATGTGCCCACGGGTGATCACTTCAACCAGGTTTCACTGTACAGGGAACAAACTTCATTATTATGACCATCTACCTTAGCATGGGTGCTACCTTGGCATAGGTGCTACCTTAGCACGTAGTGCTCTTCAAACCACTCAAAAACAACTCTGGCGAAATGGCATAGCACATTATCTTGCTAAAAGATATCATCGCCCCAGGGAACGATGGTGTATCTGATAGGCGACAATCTATAGGTAACCATTTGCGTCCAGGGTTTTTGTAGTAACTAATTTTCTATGTGCCCACGGGTGATCACTTCAACCAGGTTTCACTGTACAGGGCCCAACCTCATTATTATGACCATCTACCTTAGCATGGGTGCTACCTTGGCATAGGTGCTACCTTAGCACGTAGTGCTCTTCAAACCACTCAAAAACAACTCTGGCGAAATGGCATAGCACATTATCTTGCTAAAAGATATCATCGCCCCAGGGAACGATGGTGTATCTGATGGGCGACAATCTATAGGTAACCATTTGCATCCAGGGTTTTTGTAGTAACTAATTTTCTATGTGCCCACGGGTGATCACTTCAACCAGGTTTCACTGTACAGGGCCCAACCTCATTATTATGACCATCTACCTTAGCATGGGTGCTACCTTGGCATAGGTGCTACCTTAGCACGTAGTGCTCTTCAAACCACTCAAAAACAACTCTGGCGAAATGGCATAGCACATTATCTTGCTAAAAGATATCATCGCCCCAGGGAACGATGGTGTATCTGATGGGCGACAATCTATAGGTAACCATTTGCGTCCAGGGTTTTTGTAGTAACTAATTTTCTATGTGCCCACGGGTGATCACTTCAACCAGGTTTCACTGTACAGGGCCCAACCTCATTATTATGACCATCTACCTTAGCATGGGTGCTACCTTGGCATAGGTGCTACCTTAGCACGTAGTGCTCTTCAAACTGCTCAAAAACAACTCTGGCGAAATGGCATAGCACATTATCTTGCTAAAAGATATCATCGCCCCAGGGAACGATGGTGTATCTGATGGGCGACAATCTATAGGTAACCATTTGCGTCCAGGGTTTTTGTAGTAACTAATTTTCTATGTGCCCACGGGTGATCACTTCAACCAGGTTTCACTGTACAGGGCCCAACCTCATTATTATGACCATCTACCTTAGCATGGGTGCTACCTTGGCATAGGTGCTACCTTAGCACGTAGTGCTCTTCAAACCACTCAAAAACAACTCTGGCGAAATGGCATAGCACATTATCTTGCTAAAAGATATCATCGCCCCAGGGAACGATGGTGTATCTGATGGGTGACAATCTATAGGTAACCATTTGCGTCCAGGGTTTTTGTAGTAACTAATTTTCTATGTGCCCACGGGTGATCACTTCAACCAGGTTTCACTGTACAGGGCCCAACCTCATTATTATGACCATCTACCTTAGCATGGGTGCTACCTTGGCATAGGTGCTACCTTAGCACGTAGTGCTCTTCAAACCACTCAAAAACAACTCTGGCGAAATGGCATAGCACATTATCTTGCTAAAAGATATCATCGCCCCAGGGAACGATGGTGTATCTGATGGGCGACAATCTATAGGTAACCATTTGCATCCAGGGTTTTTGTAGTAACTAATTTTCTATGTGCCCACGGGTGATCACTTCAACCAGGTTGCACTATACAGGGCCCAGCCTCATTATTATGACCATCTACCTTAGCATGGGTGCTAACTTAGCATAGGTGCTACCTTAGCACGTAGTGCTCTTCAAACCACTCAAAAACAACTCTGGCGAAATGGCATAGCACATTATCTTGCTAAAAGATATCATCGCCCCAGGGAACGATGGTGTATCTGTTGGGCGACAATCTATAGGTAACCATTTGCGTCCAGGGTTTTTGTAGTAACTAATTTTCTATGTGCCCACGGGTGATCACTTCAACCAGGTTTCACTGTACAGGGCCCAACCTCATTATTATGACCATCTACCTTAGCATGGGTGCTACCTTGGCATAGGTGCTACCTTAGCACGTAGTGCTCTTCAAACCACTCAAAAACAACTCTGGCGAAATGGCATAGCACATTATCTTGCTAAAAGATATCATCGCCCCAGGGAACGATGGTGTATCTGATGGGCGACAATCTATAGGTAACCATTTGCGTCCAGGGTTTTTGTAGTAACTAATTTTCTATGTGCCCACGGGTGATCACTTCAACCAGGTTTCACTGTACAGGGCCCAACCTCATTATTATGACCATCTACCTTAGCATGGGTGCTACCTTGGCATAGGTGCTACCTTAGCACGTAGTGCTCTTCAAACCACTCAAAAACAACTCTGGCGAAATGGCATAGCACATTATCTTGCTAAAAGATATCATCGCCCCAGGGAACGATGGTGTATCTGATGAGCGACAATCTATAGGTAACCATTTGCGTCCAGGGTTTTTGTAGTAACTAATTTTCTATGTGCCCACGGGTGATCACTTCAACCAGGTTTCACTGTACAGGGCCCAACCTCATTATTATGACCATCTACCTTAGCATGGGTGCTACCTTGGCATAGGTGCTACCTTAGCACGTAGTGCTCTTCAAACCACTCAAAAACAACTCTGGCGAAATGGCATAGCACATTATCTTGCTAAAAGATATCATCGCCCCAGGAAACGATGGTGTATCTGATGGGCGACAATCTATAGGTAACCATTTGCGTCCAGGGTTTTTGTAGTAACTAATTTTCTATGTGCCCACGGGTGATCACTTCAACCAGGTTTCACTGTACAGGGCCCAACCTCATTATTATGACCATCTACCTTAGCATGGGTGCTACCTTGGCATAGGTGCTACCTTAGCACGTAGTGCTCTTCAAACCACTCAAAAACAACTCTGGCGAAATGGCATAGCACATTATCTTGCTAAAAGATATCATCGCCCCAGGGAACGATGGTGTATCTGATGGGCGACAATCTATAGGTAACCATTTGCATCCAGGGTTTTTGTAGTAACTAATTTTCTATGTGCCCACGGGTGATCACTTCAACCAGGTTTCACTGTACAGGGCCCAACCTCATTATTATGACCATCTACCTTAGCATGGGTGCTACCTTGGCATAGGTGCTATCTTAGCACGTAGTGCTCTTCAAACCACTCAAAAACAACTCTGGCGAAATGGCATAGCACATTATCTTGCTAAAAGATATCATCGCCCCAGGGAACGATGGTGTATCTGATGGGCGACAATCTATAGGTAACCATTTGCGTCCAGGGTTTTTGTAGTAACTAATTTTCTATGTGCCCACGGGTGATCACTTCAACCAGGTTTCACTGTACAGGGCCCAACCTCATTATTATGACCATCTACCTTAGCATGGGTGCTACCTTGGCATAGGTGCTACCTTAGCACGTAGTGCTCTTCAAACTGCTCAAAAACAACTCTGGCGAAATGGCATAGCACATTATCTTGCTAAAAGATATCATCGCCCCAGGGAACGATGGTGTATCTGATGGGCGACAATCTATAGGTAACCATTTGCGTCCAGGGTTTTTGTAGTAACTAATTTTCTATGTGCCCACGGGTGATCACTTCAACCAGGTTTCACTGTACAGGGCCCAACCTCATTATTATGACCATCTACCTTAGCATGGGTGCTACCTTGGCATAGGTGCTACCTTAGCACGTAGTGCTCTTCAAACCACTCAAAAACAACTCTGGCGAAATGGCATAGCACATTATCTTGCTAAAAGATATCATCGCCCCAGGGAACGATGGTGTATCTGATGGGCGACAATCTATAGGTAACCATTTGCGTCCAGGGTTTTTGTAGTAACTAATTTTCTATGTGCCCACGGGTGATCACTTCAACCAGGTTTCACTGTACAGGGCCCAACCTCATTATTATGACCATCTACCTTAGCATGGGTGCTACCTTGGCATAGGTGCTACCTTAGCACGTAGTGCTCTTCAAACCACTCAAAAACAACTCTGGCGAAATGGCATAGCACATTATCTTGCTAAAAGATATCATCGCCCCAGGGAACGATGGTGTATCTGATAGGCGACAATCTATAGGTAACCATTTGCGTCCAGGGTTTTTGTAGTAACTAATTTTCTATGTGCCCACGGGTGATCACTTCAACCAGGTTTCACTGTACAGGGCCCAACCTCATTATTATGACCATCTACCTTAGCATGGGTGCTACCTTGGCATAGGTGCTACCTTAGCACGTAGTGCTCTTCAAACCACTCAAAAACAACTCTGGCGAAATGGCATAGCACATTATCTTGCTAAAAGATATCATCGCCCCAGGGAACGATGGTGTATCTGATGGGCGACAATCTATAGGTAACCATTTGCGTCCAGGGTTTTTGTAGTAACTAATTTTCTATGTGCCCACGGGTGATCACTTCAACCAGGTTTCACTGTACAGGGCCCAACCTCATTATTATGACCATCTACCTTAGCATGGGTGCTACCTTGGCATAGGTGCTACCTTAGCACGTAGTGCTCTTCAAACTGCTCAAAAACAACTCTGGCGAAATGGCATAGCACATTATCTTGCTAAAAGATATCATCGCCCCAGGGAACGATGGTGTATCTGATGGGCGACAATCTATAGGTAACCATTTGCGTCCAGGGTTTTTGTAGTAACTAATTTTCTATGTGCCCACGGGTGATCACTTCAACCAGGTTTCACTGTACAGGGCCCAACCTCATTATTATGACCATCTACCTTAGCATGGGTGCTACCTTGGCATAGGTGCTACCTTAGCACGTAGTGCTCTTCAAACCACTCAAAAACAACTCTGGCGAAATGGCATAGCACATTATCTTGCTAAAAGATATCATCGCCCCAGGGAACGATGGTGTATCTGATGGGCGACAATTTTTGGTAACCATTTGCGTCCAGGGTTTTTGTAGTAACTAATTTTCTATGTGCCCACGGGTGATCACTTCAACCAGGTTTCACTGTACAGGGCCCAACCTCATTATTATGACCATCTACCTTAGCATGGGTGCTACCTTGGCATAGGTGCTACCTTAGCACGTAGTGCTCTTCAAACTGCTCAAAAACAACTCTGGCGAAATGGCATAGCACATTATCTTGCTAAAAGATATCATCGCCCCAGGGAACGATGGTGTATCTGATGGGCGACAATCTATAGGTAACCATTTGCGTCCAGGGTTTTTGTAGTAACTAATTTTCTATGTGCCCACGGGTGATCACTTCAACCAGGTTTCACTGTACAGGGCCCAACCTCATTATTATGACCATCTACCTTAGCATGGGTGCTACCTTGGCATAGGTGCTACCTTAGCACGTAGTGCTCTTCAAACCACTCAAAAACAACTCTGGCGAAATGGCATAGCACATTATCTTGCTAAAAGATATCATCGCCCCAGGGAACGATGGTGTATCTGATGAGCGACAATCTATAGGTAACCATTTGCGTCCAGGGTTTTTGTAGTAACTAATTTTCTATGTGCCCACGGGTGATCACTTCAACCAGGTTTCACTGTACAGGGCCCAACCTCATTATTATGACCATCTACCTTAGCATGGGTGCTACCTTGGCATAGGTGCTACCTTAGCACGTAGTGCTCTTCAAACCACTCAAAAACAACTCTGGCGAAATGGCATAGCACATTATCTTGCTAAAAGATATCATCGCCCCAGGAAACGATGGTGTATCTGATGGGCGACAATCTATAGGTAACCATTTGCGTCCAGGGTTTTTGTAGTAACTAATTTTCTATGTGCCCACGGGTGATCACTTCAACCAGGTTTCACTGTACAGGGCCCAACCTCATTATTATGACCATCTACCTTAGCATGGGTGCTACCTTGGCATAGGTGCTACCTTAGCACGTAGTGCTCTTCAAACCACTCAAAAACAACTCTGGCGAAATGGCATAGCACATTATCTTGCTAAAAGATATCATCGCCCCAGGGAACGATGGTGTATCTGATGGGCGACAATCTATAGGTAACCATTTGCATCCAGGGTTTTTGTAGTAACTAATTTTCTATGTGCCCACGGGTGATCACTTCAACCAGGTTTCACTGTACAGGGCCCAACCTCATTATTATGACCATCTACCTTAGCATGGGTGCTACCTTGGCATAGGTGCTATCTTAGCACGTAGTGCTCTTCAAACCACTCAAAAACAACTCTGGCGAAATGGCATAGCACATTATCTTGCTAAAAGATATCATCGCCCCAGGGAACGATGGTGTATCTGATGGGCGACAATCTATAGGTAACCATTTGCGTCCAGGGTTTTTGTAGTAACTAATTTTCTATGTGCCCACGGGTGATCACTTCAACCAGGTTTCACTGTACAGGGCCCAACCTCATTATTATGACCATCTACCTTAGCATGGGTGCTACCTTGGCATAGGTGCTACCTTAGCACGTAGTGCTCTTCAAACTGCTCAAAAACAACTCTGGCGAAATGGCATAGCACATTATCTTGCTAAAAGATATCATCGCCCCAGGGAACGATGGTGTATCTGATGGGCGACAATCTATAGGTAACCATTTGCGTCCAGGGTTTTTGTAGTAACTAATTTTCTATGTGCCCACGGGTGATCACTTCAACCAGGTTTCACTGTACAGGGCCCAACCTCATTATTATGACCATCTACCTTAGCATGGGTGCTACCTTGGCATAGGTGCTACCTTAGCACGTAGTGCTCTTCAAACCACTCAAAAACAACTCTGGCGAAATGGCATAGCACATTATCTTGCTAAAAGATATCATCGCCCCAGGGAACGATGGTGTATCTGATGGGCGACAATCTATAGGTAACCATTTGCGTCCAGGGTTTTTGTAGTAACTAATTTTCTATGTGCCCACGGGTGATCACTTCAACCAGGTTTCACTGTACAGGGCCCAACCTCATTATTATGACCATCTACCTTAGCATGGGTGCTACCTTGGCATAGGTGCTACCTTAGCACGTAGTGCTCTTCAAACCACTCAAAAACAACTCTGGCGAAATGGCATAGCACATTATCTTGCTAAAAGATATCATCGCCCCAGGGAACGATGGTGTATCTGATAGGCGACAATCTATAGGTAACCATTTGCGTCCAGGGTTTTTGTAGTAACTAATTTTCTATGTGCCCACGGGTGATCACTTCAACCAGGTTTCACTGTACAGGGCCCAACCTCATTATTATGACCATCTACCTTAGCATGGGTGCTACCTTGGCATAGGTGCTACCTTAGCACGTAGTGCTCTTCAAACCACTCAAAAACAACTCTGGCGAAATGGCATAGCACATTATCTTGCTAAAAGATATCATCGCCCCAGGGAACGATGGTGTATCTGATGGGCGACAATCTATAGGTAACCATTTGCGTCCAGGGTTTTTGTAGTAACTAATTTTCTATGTGCCCACGGGTGATCACTTCAACCAGGTTTCACTGTACAGGGCCCAACCTCATTATTATGACCATCTACCTTAGCATGGGTGCTACCTTGGCATAGGTGCTACCTTAGCACGTAGTGCTCTTCAAACTGCTCAAAAACAACTCTGGCGAAATGGCATAGCACATTATCTTGCTAAAAGATATCATCGCCCCAGGGAACGATGGTGTATCTGATGGGCGACAATCTATAGGTAACCATTTGCGTCCAGGGTTTTTGTAGTAACTAATTTTCTATGTGCCCACGGGTGATCACTTCAACCAGGTTTCACTGTACAGGGCCCAACCTCATTATAGACCATCTACCTTAGCATGGGTGCTACCTTGGCATAGGTGCTACCTTAGCACGTAGTGCTCTTCAAACCACTCAAAAACAACTCTGGCGAAATGGCATAGCACATTATCTTGCTAAAAGATATCATCGCCCCAGGGAACGATGGTGTATCTGATGGGAGACAATCTATAGGTAACCATTTGCGTCCAGGGTTTTTGTAGTAACTAATTTTCTATGTGCCCACGGGTGATCACTTCAACCAGGTTTCACTGTACAGGGCCCAACCTCATTATTATGACCATCTACCTTAGCATGGGTGCTACCTTGGCATAGGTGCTACCTTAGCACGTAGTGCTCTTCAAACTGCTCAAAAACAACTCTGGCGAAATGGCATAGCACATTATCTTGCTAAAAGATATCATCGCCCCAGGGAACGATGGTGTATCTGATGGGCGACAATCTATAGGTAACCATTTCCGTCCAGGGTTTTTGTAGTAACTAATTTTCTATGTGCCCACAGATGATCCCTTCAACCAGGTTGCACTGTACAGGGCCCAGCCTCATTATTATGACCATCTACCTTAGCATGGGTGCTACCTTGGCATAGGTGCTACCTTAGCACGTAGTGCTCTTCAAACCACTCAAAAACAACTCTGGCGAAATGGCATAGCACATTATCTTGCTAAAATATATCATCGCCCCAGGGAACGATGGTGTATCTGATGGGCGACAATCTATAGGTAACCATTTGCGTCCAGGGTTTTTGTAGTAACTAATTTTCTATGTGCCCACGGGTGATCACTTCAACCAGGTTTCACTGTACAGGGCCCAACCTCATTATTATGACCATCTACCTTAGCATGGGTGCTACCTTGGCATAGGTGCTACCTTAGCACGTCATGCTCCTCAAACCACTCAAAAACCACTCTGGCGAAATGGCATGGCACATTGTCTTGCTGAAAGATATCATCGCCCCGGGGAACGGGGGTGTATCTGATCGGCGACAATCTATAGGTAACCATTTGCATCCAGGGTGCCCTCCAGCGGTACGGCGAACCCAAACCATGTCCAGTTTATAAGGGTGCAGACTTCAGCCTAGCCTGTCTTCTATCAACAATCATGTCCGGGTGTCTGTTCTCAAAATTTTAGTAAATTAAATTTAAAAAGTTCTGGTAAAAGTTTAAAAGCGAATCATTGCTTTTGCACTTTACTCAGAAAATAAAACTTTTAAAGTAATAGAAAATAATTTTGTTTCAGAAAAGTTTTTGCCTATATGGATTTTTTATAATTTCAATTATGTTTAAATATCTGTCAGGTATAGGGAACCAGAAATAGCGTTTTTCGAAGGATATGTTCTACAGGGTGTTTCACTCGTTCTCGAGTTTTGATGTATCTTTATAACTTTTAAACTAATGGACGCAATTCAATGGAATTTGACATGGACATACCTTGGCATATGAGAAACGTGGTACGGAAGAACACGAGTGGCGGCACCACTCTCTAACTCAAAAGTTAAAATCAGACTACTGGCCCTGCCATAGAAGTCCTTATGTAAACTGTCGCAGGATATAAGGTTTTTCCCCAAGCACATGTCAACGAGCTGCAAAAAAAAAAAAAGCTGCTTCTCATATACCAAGATATGTCCATGTCAAATTTCACTGAATGGCGTCCATTAATTTGAAAGTTATAAGAGAAAATCGGAGCCGAGAGTGAGTGAAACACCATATATCAAAATTGAGTAAATTGCACTTTTTTAGAATTCATTCACAAGTAATCAGTTTTTGAGTTGCTTTAAAGATTTATTTTACCCATGGTCACCAGTTAAGTGTCATTAATAAAATAAAAGGGGATAAAACTCTGTATCTATATTTTTCAATTAACAATATGCATGGAGCAATAAAATATATATATATATATATATATCTCAAAAAGTTTCCTTACAATTTTATAAAAGCATATGATACAGCTTATATGAATATCGATAAAAATTGCATCCCGTGAAATTTCATTGGTTTTATGGCTCTATGCCCAAATATATTGGTCACCACTGTGATAATCAAAGAAATTTCCCTTTAAAGAAAGTGCATTAGAAACTGTATTTTTCGAACACAAAAATATGTATATAAGAATAAAATACACGAATATCCGTCAGTTACTTTTTCGTGGCAAGGGAGTCCCACCAGAAATGTTAAGATCTTTGAGTAACTCTCCTCAACAATTCCTCTTGTAGCGTCCGTGATAAATAACACTCGGCGGACAACGTGTCAAAAAAATCCTGCAATAAATCATTTTCGATCGACTTCACAACCATCCATCATTCACAGCAACCGTCGACCCGGTATACGTTTGGAGAAAATACGTTGCATACGAATACTGAGTATTGTTTTATTTAACTTTATTGTGTAGAAATAAAAATGCAGGTAAGTTAGAACGGATCGAAAGGAACTTTAAATTTATAAATAGCAGACGATTTCAAATTGTGAAACAAAAACAAAAATTTTATTTTAAAAGAAAACTTCAACAAAAACATCCAAACCAGATGACACCATATACATATACAGTGCGCGAAAAAAGTATAAGGACAACATATAATTGAATGAAAATATACTTTATTTTCACTTTATCAAAACGAATTTTTGATATTTCTGCCGTCTAATATGGAATTATACAATAACATTTACAACACATAAAGCAACAAAAATGAACCTTACAAAAGTTGACCTTATAAAGATTATCACTAAAGAAAGTATAGAAAAAAGTATAAGAGCATGTTCTAAATTACTTAACATTTCTCTTAAAAATCAAGAAAACAATCTTTTTTTTCAATTACTTGAATAAGCCGAGAGATCATCGATGCTGAAAGTTCTTTTAAAGTGTCTATGGAAATGTTATTCCAAGCTTGTTTGATGGCTAACACAAGATCCTGTTTATACAGATATTTTGTGCCTTTTCATAAACTTCTGGAGCTAGAAGGCCCCATAAATTTTCTATTGGATTAAGATCGGTATTTCTCGCCGGCCAATCAAGCAAATTTACTGAATTAGCTTCAAACCAGAGTTTTGCACTCTTAGAAACGTGTATGGAAGCGTTATCCTGCTGAAAAATATAGTCTCCTGACGTAATTAGTGGGACCTCAGGTAACAAATGTTCGCCTAACATATCAACATATTTGTCAGAGCTCATTTTGTAGTTGATAAAGACTATAGGCGTGGTTCCGTTTGCTGCAAAAGCACCCCAAATCATTACTGTGCCCCTACCGTATTGACGTTTGGAAAAAACTTCTTTGGTTTTACGCAGATTATACCAAAAATAGCGAAAACCATCTGGCCCATCAAGATTGAACTTCTTTTCGTCCGAAAATATTACATCAATCCATTTTGGACCGAGAGAAATGTATTTTTTTTTATTCCTGTCTGCGTTGCTCATGTTCCTTTTTAAATTAACTTTCCATACCAAATATTCGGATGTTTATTCAAAACATTTTGAACTATTCGCGTGGAACATGGTAAGTCCAAATTTCTTCTAACTTCAGTTGCAGTTTCTTTTTTTTCGCAAGCTCTTCTTAGAACCATTCTATTATGTCGATGAGTTAAAATTTCTGGTTTCCAGTTCGTTTTTTCATTCCATACATTCCAGATTCTTTTAGAAAATTATAAACTACAATTTTAGATCTTTTAATTTTTATTCGAAATTTCATGCCCACTCAATCCACATTCTTTAAAAGCAAGAATTTTCCTTTTTTCAAGATCAGACAGATGAGTTCCTTTTCACATAGTACAAAAATAGTGAAGAAATGAGGCAAGTGCGAATTTTGTTTAGAAACCCAGTCTTTATATTTGAAATTGTCATTTTCTGGTTTCAAATATGCAAATTTAACTATAATTTTAGATGAAAAAACAGTTGCCCTTATACTTTTTTCCAAGATCATATGGGTTTAAAATTCATAAAGTAAATGCATACATATTTATTTTTGGAAAATTTAACTAATTTACATGAAAAAGAACTTAATTTTATCAATATTTTTACTTAAGAAATTTGCATACATTTCCGTCTAAAAGATTTCTAGATTTGGCGAGTTTTCACTTGTCCTTATACTTTTTCGCGCACTGAATCAGGACTCCAAGCTGCAAAATGTGCATGCCAGTTTTACTTGTAATTTTTATCTTCTCATATTGCTTCTCATAAACTCATGAAAGAACAAACACATCAATCGCTATAAATTTTTATGTGTAGAATATGTGAAAACTATATCTAGGTGGAAATTTAGGTACATCGTATGATTAAAACAAATTATTCGAAATTTAAAAAGGTTTCATAATATTATTTACAATTCAAAACAATGATAGTGGCAAGGTTGAGAGGGAAATACTATGTTTTTATTAAATAAAATACAAAAATAGTGAATACTTGTTGGAATCACTATTTTCGAAAAATATGTCAAATCGGCCTTTTAAGAGGTGGCGGATTGGACGGAAAATTATTTAAATCTTTTGTCTTTTAAATTAACGATATAGCATTGTAATAAACAATAAAATGGAATTAAGTAATAAATTAAAGACAAATCCTTAGATTTAAAAAAAATCATTTAATAAACCTCCTGTAGACGTATATATAATTTAAAAGCCAGAGCGCTTTCGGGCATCTTTATAACCTTCATCTGAAGATGGAGGGTATAAATAATTATATATACGTCTTAATCATATAATTAAATTATATATATGTCTACAGGAGGTTTATTAAATGACTTTTTTAAAATCTAAGGATTTGTCTTTAATTTATTACTTAATCGTTTTATAGTTGTGATACTTAATCGTTTTATAGTTGTGACGTGTTACCACTCTTAGTAGTAATAAAATGGAAACCTCGCAATTTTTTTTAATTTACTCGTGAATGCATAAAACATCTTACATGACTACTAAAGAATGATAGTCAAAATGGCAAAACAGCAGCTTTTATATGGCACACTACCAATAAATATTGGCACACTACACTATTTGAAATCATTTTTATCTTAACTATGGACATTAAAAGTTCAAAACTTTTCAAATCAAAACGATGGGCCAAAACAAAATATAGAATTATTTAACAGTTACCACATGGCAGAGCAAGTTACAGACCATCGTTATCAAAAAGCTAAATATTTCCAAAAACAGATCCTCGAATTTTAGGGAGCTAATGACAGGCTATATCCTCTATTCACCATGCTCGTCAACCCTCGATTAAATGTCGGATTTGAAAATCAATGAATATATTTTATTCTTGGCTGATTTGCATATTTGACAGTTTTCCCCCAAAGATCCGTATTTGCCGATGGTTGCGTAATTTTAAAAGAACCTATAAATATGATCCTCAAAATAACACTTTAAACACTTTACAATTTTAATAACACTTTACTGAAAATAAAGAAATTCATAATGATTTTAAGAATGTCAAAGGCTTGTTTGTCCGCCCTGATTTATTTATTTATTTTTTAAATCCAATGCAATGGTTCCAGTCCGAGGGATAATGGATTTTGCACTAATCACTTATTTCTTACATGTACTCAGCTCAAAATATCGACATCTTTGTATAAGGCTTTCAATGGTCTACACATCACTCACAAACTGTTCACCATTTCCAGTTTTCGCTCCGAATTCAGCCGGATACTTCGACCATAGATTTCGCATCAAAATGCCAAAGTATTTTACTAACTTGATTGCTGGCATATAATCTAAACATACAATATATCCGACGAGATTTGATTGACGAACATGTAAATGCTTTCACGGCTCTTTGAGTCCCTACAGGAGAAAAACACATCTTCAGGAGGCCGCATTCCTATTCCGTGAAAGTAGTCTTGCCAGATTTTGGTGACTGACTTTCATGGCAAGGTTGCTAGATTTGGCGTATTATCACAAACTTGGCGACTTTTGGCAAGTTTTCAAATCGACTAGATCTTTCTCGAAATATCGAATATTCTTGAAAATGCGAGCCAATTCTAAAAATTTCTACAGAAAGTGCAAATCGCCGTTCAGCTGGAGAGCAGTTGACGTGATACGAGATAAGTTAAATTGTGAAATGCATCTGTGCTTTGAGAATAATTCCTTCTATTTTGTTAATCAGTTGAGCGTTTAATTGTTGTTTTATTGTATCTGACAGCTTCTTAGTGATATCGTAAGATAGTTATCGAGCTATTCGCTGTATATTGTTCCTGTTTGCGCTTCTTAGTGCTTCTAAATAAAAGCGTTAATTATCCAGAAATGTGGACTCATTCATGTAACCCGAAAGCACACCCACGATTCAAGAGGATACGTCGCAATAGTCACATAGCTCATTCCATAACTTTCCTTGCAATACATGGTAATGTATAGGGAAAGTATTGGAATCATGCCGAAAGTCGCAACTCGAGTTTTCGACGGATCTGAACCATTTGAAACCTCCAGAATACAAAAAAACCATTTTTAGCATGACGTCTGTCTGTCTGTCTGTACAATGTATGTATCCACTCTAACTCAAAAACTAATGGACCGAATGTCATAAAATTTGGTAGGTAAGTCACTTGGGTGTGACCCTGGTGCTTATTAGTTTTGGGTACGATTCGGAAAAACAAAACCCACCTTTATTTTGCGAAATGGCCCGTAAAAATTTCGTGTATCCACTCTAGTTAAAATACTTATCGACCAAATTTCACAAAATTTGGTAGATAAGTTTTGTGGGTTACTCTGGTGCTGATTAGATTTTGGTACGATTCGGAAAAGAACAACCTGCCTTCTTTTACGAAATGGCCCGCAAAAATCTAACAAAAATAAAGACTGCGTATGCTCATATGTATCAATTAAATTCTTGTTTTATGCGCAATTTTTGAGGAGGAAAAGAATATAACAAATCCATTACTTTTAGACTAACTATTTTTGTTACGCCGCTTTTGGAGAAATGTCCAATTACCAAATAAAAACAACAATTGAATTAAAATTCTGATGGGGGGCAGCACATAACTTTCCCTGCAGACTTATATCCAAGTTCTCTTTTTTTTAATTAAATTTCATTCACTTTTAATTTAATTTTTGTTCTCATTTGGTAACTGGACTTATTTTCAAAGGTGGCGTAGAGAAAATACGAAAAAACTAAAATATCTCGAGAACGGCTAAGCCTGGTGTAATGGGGTTGGCCTTATTCTTTTCTTCGTTAAAAATTACGTATAAAACCATTTAATGGATATATTTAAACATACGTAGATTTTATTTTAGATTTTGAAGATTTTTGCGGGCCATTTTGCAAAAAAAGGCAGGTTATTTTTTCCGAATCATACCAAAATCTAATCAGTACCAAGGTGACCCACAAGCGACGTATTTATCCATTAGTTTTTCAGCTAAAGTGGATACAGGCAATTTTTGCGGGCCATTTCGCAAAGAAAAAGCGGGTTCTTTTATCCCGAATCTTACACCAAAACTAATCAGCACCAGATTTGCCCACAAGTGACTTACTTGCCTACCAACTTTTATGAAATTCGGTCAATTAGTTTTTTAGTTAGAGTAGGTACAAAATCTGCACACACAGACAGACACACATACAGACGTCACGCTAAAAATAGTTTTTTCGTATTCTAGAGGTCCCGAAACGTGTAGATCCGTCGGAAACTCGAGTTGCGATTTTCGGCATGATTCCAGTGCTTTCCCTATACATTACCATGTATTGCAAGGAAAGTAAAAATGCAAATTTAGCGTTATTTTGTACAATTAAACTCAATCTAATGATTTATTATAGAAATTAAAAAAAAATGAGTTTTAAGTCTGCAGAGAAAATCAAGTGCTGCCCACATCAAATTTTTTTTTATTCATGAGATATCAAAAGCGCCCAATTTCAATTTCCGCAGTGTTAAATTCAATGTCAAAAGTATTGTTCTGCGGATCTTATGCATCATTACATCGCTGTGTAAGAAGTAAAATCATAAGTATAATCATGTGCTGCCCACGCAGCAGATTTATATAGGATTGTGGGCATTCAAATTTAAACTCTCCCGTTGATGCCACAGCTTTTAATTCAGGATGAAGAAAATGTGGCATTATCCATCTCAAAACATGCATCTTTAACGAGATACAGCTCCGATAAAATACACATACGTTCGAAAAAGGAAAGTGACAGGAAATGGTAATATCCATCATTTCCAATATCTGAGAGCGTCAATCATTTGTTCTAACGCCAGAGAACAACTGGCTAGAATACAGCCCAAGCAGTGATTTTTCCCCCCTATTTCATATTATTTCCTTGTATGTCAAGTAAAGTGCTAAATATTTAAACAGAAAGAATGACATTCGGGATATCGTTTTGAAACATTCCAGAAACATTTGGAGCGTGAGTCTCCACTCGACTCTCTCATACATTCTTATTCCATGGTGTATCACGATCATGGATCCCAATCACATAGTGCATCACTTGTATCCCAATCGTCAGAATAAATAGAAATGCGATGTAGGCAACACATCACTTTTCCTACATAACGCAATAACATTTTTTTCACGGAGGAATAATGATGTACAAAATTCACAGAACATGTTTTGGACATTGAATCGAAATCACGTAAATTGGAACTGGCCGCTTTTAATCTATTCATATTTACGTGCAAAATCCTCATCAAAATCCAATTGACATTTAATTAATATCCCATGAAATAAATAACTATCGACGAATTCTTAGGCGTCAGAATACAAAACTATTACAAAAAAGTATCTTCTCCCGTGAATAGAACGAACAAGATTAACGAGAATGATGTTGCATAATATTGTGTATGGAAAGTGAATGTATTGGACGATGCATTCTACTTTTTTAATTTTATCAAAATTTTTAAATAAATTTATGTGTGCAAAGTGCAATATTTTGAGAACAGTTCATGTTAGCATTCTGACGCTCATATCATTTGTTTTTTAATGAAAAACATCTGAAATAATAATTTATTTGTCAGTATTAAAAGTGCTAATCATCTTATGATTTTTTAAAAATCCATTCGAAAAGTGAGGTAATATATCGAAATTGGGGTTATATTTTGTTAGAGGCCGTATAGTAACCAGTTTGTTAGGTTGTCGGATAGTAATTAGTAATATTGATCTGGAAAGGTGTGAGTCAACGTATGTCTGGGAATTTTATAAGCGCCAGCGTTGTAAGCATACAGATGGCAGGGATTTTTTACACAACTTTATGCCTCTGTAAAATGACAAACTTAACATTCTGTATTTCTTATTACATTAAGTATTTCTTATTTCCTAAATCAAAAATGAATTGCCAACCTGTTGTTATGGTAACCATTTTATTTGCCGCAAAGTTAAACTTGCATGGAAAATAGAAATATTTACAAATTATTTCTAATACATTTATTACTAATATATACAATTTATTTCTAATATAAATATTTACAAATTACTTAAATTATTTATAACGCAAAATTTAATATATCTTCTACTTTTGCAACACGGAAATTAAAACTTTATTTATATTCTGAATAATTGTGGCAATCTAACTTCCAGTGCAGAATTTCACCATCCAAAGAACAAATTTAATAACTCCAAATTACGGGTTTGTTTATAAGAAATTGATTTTGCATCGCGCATAACTGTATGAGTGATGATCAGTGCAAAAAAAGACAGTTGGAATAAACCGCCTGTTTTATTTATGCCTGCAACATAGAGACAAAATATGGCAATAAATAAAACCTCAAACGAAATATGAAAACGGGAATGAGAAAAAGGGAAGAAAAATATTGCCGTTATTCTTTGTGAAGACAGAATTCGCATTTCGTCTGACACGGAAATATATAGGTTTCCGGAGAAAAAGATTGCAAAATTATAAAGGATAATGACATGAATGAACAGAATTTATATATAAATATTTCACCTGACTATTACAAAAACTCGCTATTTTATTATTTTGTATCAAAAATGTACATATTAGCTACGTTCGTATCTATTGTGACGAAGGTGTAAAATTCCCTCATTGAAGTCTCTTTCGAAAACAAGGAGAAATCACCGTATAGGCAACCTTTTCTATGACGTGAATCTAGGATTGCCATATGCTGAAGTTCGGAAAGATTTACCAGATTCAGGGATTTATCGCCAATTTGGCGGCATTTGACGACGTTTTGAAGGTTCGAGAACCACCTCGAAAAAACGAATATTCTGCGAGAGACTTCTAGAAGTTTCTACAGAGAGTATATAACAGGAGTCATAACTCAGTTGAAGAGTAGTTAAAGCTACATTGAACTGTGAGTAGTTAAAGCTACGAGCTACATTGAACTGTGACATGCGTCAATGTTTTGAGCATAGTAGTTGCTGTTTTGTCAAATGAGATATGTCATTGTTTAAAGAACAGTATCTGCTGTTTTGTGAAATTAGTGGAGCATTTAAGTGCTGGTTTAGTGTAGATTGTTCCTGTTTAACCTGTACCTGTAAATAAACGTGTTAGTTACCCAGAAATATAGTTAGTTACCCACGATTCCAGAGACTATGTCGTAAAACTATGCAACTAACCACGTGACGACTTTCAAATATTATTTTTCAAAATAAGGTTTACCGAAAGGACGGTCAACCAACCAGTTACTCGACAAACGGGTCTGGTTGAATTACCGATCAACCAAATCACGGTGGTATAAAAATTAGAAGGGGTACGTAAAGTCGCCAAGTGCTATATTTTAATCATCAATGTGCTGTTACAAATCGTAAATGAGGTAAATTAGTTTGTCTCAGATTAAGGTTCTTTTTTAAGCTGATCCCAAAGCAAGTAAATACGTTAAATAACGTTTTACATTTAAAAAAAGTGTTTCTCAAGGGAATTTTTGCAAAGAAAGTAGGATTTGTTACTTTTATTATTGATTTAACATCCGATTTTATTAGTTTTTAATCAGTAATTTTAGAAAATTTCATGTTTTACGCTATGGGCATTCACTTTTAGAACAATAACAATGCTCATAGATTCAGTGTTAGTGACTTGTAGTTGCAATGGCAGTCAGGCGGGCAAAGTGAACAGGAATACGGTTGTCAGTAGACTTCCCTTCACAATCACATCCGATGTATGTCACCCATTACATCAACGAAAAAGCTACCAGATTGTTTGTTGCTATTTTATTTATGCGTATATTTGTATTTCCTAGACAATACGCAAGATATTCTTCCATTTTTCAATTAGGTTCCATCTTTATATATGTGTAGAGATTGTACTGCTTTTGTAATTATTAAAAAACAGCTATTACGTCTCATTTGCTATAATATTTAAAGATTCTGTTAAATAATTTTTTTGTAAAGTGTTTTACATTTTTTATTTTATATAGTAGCCGCTTCTCCCTACTCTGTCGGGTATAATGACCGGTTGATAGGACAAGATTTGGTTGGTTGGTTGGTTGGTTGGTTGATTGGTTGGTTGGTGTCGTGTCCATATGAAGTCAAATTGAACCATGTGCAGATATTACTGCCCTAGTGAGATCCACAATCTTCTCATTATAAAGTTCTCCCTGGAAAGAGAATTCCCCAATGCTTTGCAAAGCCGCAAGTATTGCTGGACAGTCAAATATGTGTTCCAGTGTAAGTTCTTCACTTGGGCAGTTTCTACAGTATTTGTAGGTTCTGGTGCAATCCGCATTAATTTTCATACCATCTAGGCGTCTAGTTCTTAGTCTGGCAATTGTCTTGGTGATCTCGCTATTCGCATTTATTACACAGACCTGGTGGTCCAATCCTATAGGCTTCACTCTAAGTCTGTATCTAGCGATAGCATTAGCATAATCAAGAGTGATAATGCTTGAGGTGTCTTTATTTAAGTTCCTTGCCTCCTTGGCCAATTCATCGGCCGCCTCATTGCCGTCTATTCCTACATGTGCAGGCATCCACTGTAGAATTCCTCAGGGGAGCCTGTAACCCCTGGAGGACACGTCCTCAGGTGGAGGATCGGGGAATGCCTCCCTTTTGGGTGGTAGAAGGGAAATGAAATACCTTCCGCGGACCAACAGACAGAAGTCTAACCTCTTGAAGCAATGGCAACCTTATTTCCACGAGAGGTTATATTTATTTACTTCTTACAATACAAAGGATAAAAAAGAACGAAATTCATGCAAAAACATATATCTAAACATAAATGATAATTTAGAATGGCCACCTTATCCACTTTCTCCTGTGTGTGTGTGTATATATATATATATATATATACTACATCACTCAATAAGTCTCCTGTCTAACTAAGAAAAACAATTTTTTTTTAGAAATTCGACTTTATTCATCAACATACTCTCCTTCAAGAGTGATACATTCATTCCAAAGCTCCTCTAACTTTTCGATGCGTAGAACGATTTTTGTAGAACGATTTGTCTTTACTCTCAAAATAGGCCTCAGTTTCGGCAATCACTTCTTCATTTGGGCCAAATTTCTTTCCCTGCAGCATCTTTTTGATTCAGGTGTGTAGTAATGGATCCATGTTTCATCCATTGTCACATACCGAAGCAAGAAATCCTTCTTATCTCGCTTGAACAGCTCCAAACAGCGCTCTGAATCGTCGACGCGTTGTTGTTTTTGGTCCGGTGTGAGCAAACGCGCCACCCACTTCGAAAGCAACTTACGCATGCTCAAATTTTCGTGTAAAATTGTAAACACACTACCTTCTGATATCTTTAAGGTGTCAGCTATCTCACGCAACTTCACTTTACGGTATTTCAAAACTATTTTGTGGGCTTTCTTTTATGTTTTCTGGAACAACTGCCGATTTTGGGCGAACAGAGCGTTCAGCATCATCGGTGTTTGTACGACCGCCTTTAAATTCAGCATACCAGTCAATAATAGTTGATTTGCCTGGTGCAGAGTCTCCATAACGCTTATCAAGCCACTGTTTGGCTTCAACAGTATTTTTCCCCATCAAAAAACAATGTTTAATCAACACACGAAATTCTTTTTTATCCATTGTTTTGAAAATTACAAAATTGGGGCCACTAAAACCACTGTAACCTATAAACTAATTGTCAGAATGTCATGAAATTTTGACACGTGTCGATTGAAGGTTAGTACTATCCAGAAATCATATGGGTCTGTCAACAGTGTTGCCATATATGTGTCAGACCGGAGACTAATTGAGTGATGTGTTATATATATATATATATATATATATAGAGAGAGAGAGAGAGAGAGAGAGAATATTTTATTACCATCAGACTCTTTATATGAATTTTATATCATGTCAAACAACTTATAAAACTACTCATTTCACAATATCACAAACTTAGCAGCAAATTAACGCAAGTTATAAAATATGGTATGTGTTTTTCAACTAAAAATAATATAAAACTGTTTGATTATTTAATACTTGGGACATTCATTTATTCACGAAAATCTTAGTGAAAGTGATGCCATCTGGTGCCATTTATTCAAAATTCCTATAGTCACTATTGATATCAAATAATCACTTCAGACCATCTTATTTCCATTTTTGCTATACAGAACATTTCAATAAATGATCAATCTCTGGTATATATAAAACAAGTAAGTTAAAATTCTTCAATTATATATATATATATTACTATTTACGAGATACCGGATAACCTGTCGGACACTAAGTAAAAACCAATGAATAAATCGCATTAAAAAATTATCAGTGAAAACACATTACAACCCCATGAAAATCCCGAAAGGGAAAGAATTTTTCCTCGCCATTGTTTCCTTTCTGCCCCAACTAGCTCTTATGATTGAGAGCTCGCTCGCACTTGCAAGAATTTACGAGATGATTTCTGCCTAGATTTGGACTAGCAGTGGAAATAAAATTAGCCCCAAATCTTTCAGAAACGGGGATAAAGCATCAACCGTAGCCGGATTACAGAGGACAATTTTTCAACAAGATGCTCGTGTTCTTTTTTTTTTTTAAATAAAATGCATGTAATTTAATCAATTATGAAACATTTTAAGTTTCGAAATAAGGTGGTAGACTATGGGTCACTATGAAAATTCTTAGTGAATTCCCTTATCGTCTTCAAAATTTGAAGCTGAATTCATACCATGTATCATATAAGCTCTATCTATAGTCAATATTGAGAAATATATGCTTCAAGTAAAACGAAAAGTTTTGAACCGGAAATGGAAAAAGAATCGAAAGGGAAAACCCTTACTAATTCCCTACTTCTTCCAGAATTTGCTGCTGAATCCGTATCAGTCAGCATCTATAGAAGATACTGAGAAATAAATGCTTTAAGGCAAATTTTTTCCAAAAATGAATAGTATGGCAATTTTTTTTTTTCAAAAAACAACAATGTGGCGAAAATTTTGACACCCAAACTTCTGGAGGAATAATCAATTGGAGAATTTTCTTAGAATTTTTTCATTCAGAGAACGCGTATCATAATTAACATTCTAATGAGTCTAATACGTAGACATACTATAAAAAATATACTTGAAATGCACAATTAATATATTTTGCGATACGATAGGATACAAATAGTATAGCAGAATATTTTCCAAAAAACAACAGTGTGGCAAATATTTTCTAATAAAGAGTAGTATAGCAAAATTTTTCCAAAACACAACAGTGTGGCAAAATGTTTGCCACCAAACATTCTGGAGGAATAATCAATTGGAGAATTCTCATTGGAATTTTTCCATTCAGAGAACATGTATTATATAACATTCTAATGAGTCTAATACTTCGACATACTATGAAAGAATATACTTGAAATGCACAATTAATATCTTTTGCGATTCGATGTGATATAAATACCAAAGAAAAGACAACTAGAAACGGTCGTTCTCATTTTACTATTCATTCTAGCAGCATTTGTGTATCATAAAAACTAATAATTCCTTCTAAAACGAACATTTGCAAGATATCGCCATTTTCTCGAGTCATTATTCTCACTTACCATACGCCTAAACTCCCCCGAATAGAAATAGCATCTTGCATTGAAAAGTAAAACGAAATTGCGGGACAGCTATGAGATTCCTTTTCTTTCTTGATGGAAGAAAAGACGATGGCGCCAGTCGTGTTCTCAGACAGCATGGACAAGCGGAAGTTTAATGATATAACACCCCGCTTTGATGTTTTACTCTTTTTAAAATTTTTAGAATGTTTTCACAATTTTATTCAGCTCTTTTCATCCCGTCAAGAATCCGTGCATTGTTCGATCCACAAAAGGAGTAATGGGGAAGTTAGTAGTTTTTCTTAAAAGAAGAATGTTTAATTGATTAAATAAGAGAGAAAAAAATCAGTGCATTCATTATCAGGTTAAAAAATATATCATTATATGCGGTAAACTTAAATTCGCATGTCACTAACGTTGCTATGATATAAAATTGATACGGGAGTAAACACTGGTTTACTTAGCAAGAAATAAATATGACGATTTTGTTACAACCAAAATAACCCATGGGTGAGTGGTTAGGATGTTGACACCCCAGTCGTGTTTTATTGAAAAAAAAATAGTGAAATAGTAACTCTGTTACTCGTTATAGATTGATGGGAAACTTAATTTTTTTTTTGCATATTTCGAATGAAAAAAGATTGATGTGTGCTGTATGTGACAATGGTACAAGATTACTTACTAAAAAGTTTCGATGTTTTTTGAAACTTTTTATTTTTTTCTTATTATTAATTTATTTATTTTTTTTTTAATTGCACAGTTTTAATAGATTGATAACAAGTTTATTTCATTTGAATCGGACCAAACACCATAGTAGTTATAAAAGGGGCGTACCAGTCCAAAGAGGGGAGGTGCAGCAAGTGCAGCAGGAGGAGAGGCCCTCTTTGGGAGGAGGGTCCCTCTTTGGGAGGATGCCTCTTTGGAGTGGATCCTCTCAGAGGGTCTTTAGACCCCCAGGAGGGAGGATGCCTCTCTTGCCCCCTCCCCTCTTTTGGAAGTTTGGTGAGGTGCAGCACCGGATGCCTCTTTCGAAAGAGGGCAATTGCGAAAGTCTTTCACAGAGGCATGATGACTCATACGGAGTGAGTTTCACTTCACTCGGAGTCTTGAGAGGGAATGTCACAATCGCTGACTGACCCTTGACCTGAGGAAGTGGTTTCAAGGGATTTCGCAATCGCACAATCTGGAAATGACGTGTCGATCTTAGAAGTGACCTTTGACAAGAACACATGTCCTAACTCTCTGCTGGTCAGCGACAGACTGAAAGACCTTATCAGCGTGACGTAGTTAAAGCGCCCTCTGGCGAATTTTGATGAAGTGCTGCCATCTATCGGCATTTTTTTTTCCAAAAGAATTTAATGTTTCACTGGTCAGGAGCTGGATTCGAACTTGGGTCCAGCCGATTACAAGCCGAGCGTCTTACCGCCGTGCCACAGCACCCGTGCTTTATAGGAAGTTATCTTCGAAGTGTACCTTATCAGCGGAGGTTAGATTATTTTTCAAAGTTCATTCGAATCGCTCGGTGAATAGCGATGTGTTTTAAAACAGAATGCTACGGAGTGAATATAAAATTGTGTATTATAACACTATGATTTTTTTTTTTAAACAAATTGTGTTCAGTGGACACAAAAATTGTATTCAGTGATATATAGCAATGCGGATTTTTTTTTTAAATAAATCTAACAACATATATCAATATGATTTTTTTTTTAAAGGAATGGAATACACCCAAGTATAGTTACGCATTTTCAAAATGGTGTTAAGTGAATAGCATTCAACCCTTTATGTGTTGTGTATCTAAAAACAAATTTATACACGTACACAAACTTTAAAAACACGAATGTAATACTTAGCTGAGTGATATATAGCAATACGGATTTTTTTTTTTTAAATAAATCTAACAACATATATCAATATGATTTTTATAATAATAACGAAATGATTTCGAATGTTTAAAAACAAATAGAATACGGATTTACAGTGGACACACAAATTGTGTTCAGTGAATAGGATTCGACCCTTTTAAATGTTGTGGATTTAAAAACAAATGTATGCACAATATATTTGACAACCTTTAAAATAGTGCATTTAGTTAAAATGAAGTGAACAAGATTTGACCATTCTAAGTGTGTGTGTGATTTTTTAAAAATAAATCTAACAGTATATACGACTAATAACGAAATGATTTTTTTTCTTTTTATAAAAATAATAATGAAAATTAGAACTCACAGAACGACCTCTTCACTACCCGCTGGGCAAACTCCAAATGAGTGAGACACTCTCATTACGCTATTAAAAATTAGATCTTATCTATAATGACATCAACAGTATAAGGTGTTGCCACCTATTTTTTTCTAATAATATATTTCTACTAACTGGATACTTGAAGGGTCTGATTTGCTACACGTAATCTGAAACACATCACTTTAATGATATTGTGCATTGAATATGATTTGACCATTTTTTTAAAGTGGTGGGTGTAATTGAAATATCGAAGTTTAGAATTTAACAAGCTAACGAATTTTCACCCCCAAAATTTTAGCATTCAGTTTATATAAAACCCAATGAATATGATATAACCATTTTAACAGTGAAGGGTATAATTTTTACTACCATTATGGAACTTAGAAGTGAGTGTACATTATTTTACACCACATCAACACTTTTAAAATCTATTGCAAGTTTGGCTTAAAACCTTTTTTAAAAATAAATCTAACAACGTATATGGCTATTATAATAACAAAATGATTTCAAATGTTTAAAAACAAATTGATTACGGATGAACACACAAAAATTGTGTTCAGTGGACACAAAAATTGTGTTCAGTGAACACATAAATTGTGTTAAGTGTTACCCTTTTGTGTGTTGTGTATTTAAAATTTAAATGCATTAGCTAAAATTGTGTTAAGTCAACAAGATTGAACCCTTGTAATGGTTTAAAAATTAATGTATTACTACATTGTACTTAGACATTTTCAAAAATGGTGCGACAATTATGCACTCCACTCCATTCGAAAAGAAAGTTTCCACTAGAAAATACATCTTATTTCGAACTGTTACATATATACTAATATTTAATCACTAATATTTAATTAAATGGAGTTTAACTCCATTAAATAACACACATAATTAGTTAAAATTGCAATGACGACCCAAAGATTGAGAATATATGTAAATAAAACACATCAGAGAAGTAGATATGAATTATGCTCGAAAATAAAACTATTCAAATTCTAGCAGCTCATCGAATGTTCCAGCTTATCGGAAATCATGTGCTTCTGACTTTTCGGAGGACGCTGTTTGTTTAGCACAAAGCAAAGGTCCCCTCGGAAAAGGGTATAAAATGCGGTCCTTATCGAGCTATGGTCAACTGCTCTTTTTTCAGCCAGTGCTTTGCTTTTGAATTAAATACGATAACGATAATATTTAAGATGTCTTCCTCCCGTGCATTTGAAGTAAGTAAAATTTTGATTTTCATTATTTTATGATTTATTATATATGACTTAACGATTAGCACTTGAATTTTATATTAATTATTTTTCTTTTATGGATTTTCAGTTCGACTTCGGTATCCCAGTTGAGGAGATGACTATTATATGTGCAAACAAACCCACGACCAAAGACGATATAAATCAGGTGAGTTATTTTAATAATTTTTTTTAATTGAAAAATGTATTTGTTTTAATTTTATGCATTTGTGAAAATATTGTTCAATACAGTTTGAAATTAAACACAACAATTGAATTAAACCTTGAAAAATATAAACTTATTTCATGCTCCATCTGAGCGAAGCCATCGCTGACTTTATTAATACATTTAATAGGACCCACACATATTTTTTTAATGTTTCACATATTGAACCATTCAGTTTAATTGTACTTTGAAAAATATAACGTTATTTCCATCGGAGTGGAATCATTTTTTTTTTTTTTTTAGTGATAGATTTGTGTGGGCTTCCAAAAATTATATCTTTCAACTATAATTTTTTTATATCAACATTTTAGTATGTGGTTTTAATAACACTTTTAAATTCAAATAAATAATGAGTTTAACACATAACTTAAAATAAAACTAAGAATGAAGCAACGTTTAAAGAAAAAACATTTTTAATGAAAGCTATGTAATACATAGATTTTTACAAAAGTAATATTCTACTAACTTGTATTTCACATATGGAACAGCGCAATCATCGCTGTATAATAGTCCTTTACGGTCAGACTTTTAAAAAATTCAGGTGAAACATTGTTTTCATTTGTTTCACAAAACTCTCGAGCAATTTCTTGAATGTTTATCATTAAAAGTTCGTAATCGACTAGTTGATAATCCACAAATTGCATATGAGTGGATAGCGTACAGCACTTGTGTTTCAAATCGGTACACCCGTGACTTTTGCATGTTTCGCGTTGATATGACTTATACAACTCTGCACATAAATTTTTATGTACACATTGCATTAAAGTGCGTTTTAATTCATAGGGTGGCAAAGTCGGTAGTGCTTCGACAGGTTTTTGATACTTCACAATACAATTGGGTAGGATATTTGTCAGTAACTGATCCAAAACACATTTAGTAACATCTTGACTAATGTACTAAAGAGTATGAAAATTATCCTGATTTAATAAGATTAATTTCTTTTTGAACTGTCCTGTGCAAGGTGGTAATTGTTGTAAATATAGATTGCTTTCACACACACATACTAGCAATTCGTTATTAATTGTGAAAGATGAATTTTCACTGTCCATATTTGAAATGCGTTTTAAAAATATACTCCACGTATTAGGCGTGAGTGTTACTCCATGAGGGGTAGGCACGATAAGATCAGAAGCATTCATCTTGTAGACGCGAAAGTGTACTTTCACATTTCCTCGAAAATGTTGCACGGTAACGTAAATGTTACAGCCCAAATGGTAACGGAACTTTTCAGATGAGGATAATTCTATCGAAACCAATCCACTTTGAGAAGTAGCGTAGTTCAGAGCCGACGATACCAAATCACTCTGCGAATCTGTAGTTGGTATAGATGGAGTATGCATATGGCTCCAATCGATTTCAGGTATAGGCGAAAGCGCTGCAGGCGGGACATACATTGGAAACTCACACTTGCGTTTCTGTACAGGCGTTTTAGGTAGAATTTTTCTAAATGTTAGACTTATTCTAGCTTCTGAGACTTCAGGTTCCGCAGCAATTCCATGAGAATAGAATTTGTTGGTTGGCACATGCATCGCATAAAGCGATCCGTGTTGGAGTGGAATACTTAGAGGAGATTGTCCTTTTCTTTCGAAAATGATAGATCTCGTAGTACCGAAACTGAGAGCCGCTATAGGTGTTTTAGATCATAGGGAGGATTCATTGTCCTTGTGTTGTCCTATTTTAGCATGTCCATCCGCATAGTGGTTTACTAACACAAAATTGTAGCTGTATCCCATATGTTCTTCCACACGTGATTTTATCTCCGATAAGAGAGGTGTCCATCCATATACGTTGTTAGATTTATTTTTAAAAAAGGTTTTAAGCCAAACTTGCAATAGATTTTAAAAGTGTTGATGTGGTGTAAAATAATGTACACTCACTTCTAAGTTCTATAATGGTAGTAAAAATTATACCCTTCACTGTTAAAATGGTTATATCATATTCATTGGGTTTTATATAAACTGAATGCTAAAATTTTGGGGGTGAAAATTCGTTAGCTTGTTAAATTCTAAACTTCGATATTTCAATTACACCCACTACTTTAAAAAAATGGTCAAATCATATTCAATGCACAATATCATTAAAGTGATGTGTTTCAGATTACGTGTAGCAAATCAGACCCTTCAAGTATCCAGTTACTAGAAATATATTATTAGAAAAAAATAGGTGGCAACACCTCATAATGCTGACGTCATTATTTTGTATCAGACCCTTGAAGTATCCAGTTAGTAGAAATATATTATTAGAAAAAAATAGGTGGCAACACCTTATACTGTTGATGTCATTATAGATAAGATCTAATTTTTAATAGCGTAATGAGAGTGTCTCACTCATTTGGAGTTTGCCCAGCGGGTAGTGAAGAGGTCGTTCTGTGAGTTCTAATTTTCATTATTATTTTCATAAAAAGAAAAAAAATCATTTCATTATTAGTCGTATATACTGTTAGATTTATTTTTAAAAAATCACACACACACTTAGAATGGTCAAATCTTGTTCACTTCATTTTAACTAAATGCACTATTTTAAAGGTTGTCAAATATATTGTGCATACATTTGTTTTTAAATCCACAACATTTAAAAGGGTCGAATCCTATTCACTGAACACAATTTGTGTGTCCACTGTAAATGCGTATTCTATTTGTTTTTAAACATTCGAAATCATTTCGTTATTATTATAAAAATCATATTGATATATGTTGTTAGATTTATTTAAAAAAAAAAAAAATCCGTATTGCTATATATCACTTAGCTAAGTATTACATTCGTGTTTTTAAAGTTTGTGTACGTGTATAAATTTGTTTTTAGATACACAACACATAAAGGGTTGAATGCTATTCACTTAACACCATTTTGAAAATGCGTAACTATACTTGGGTGTATTCCATTCCTTTAAAAAAAAAATCATATTGATATATGTTGTTAGATTTATTTAAAAAAAAAAATCCGCATTGCTATATATCACTGAATACAATTTTTGTGTCCACTGAACACAATTTGTTTAAAAAAAAAAATCATAGTGTTATAATACACAATTTTATATTCACTCCGTAGCATTCTGTTTTAAAACACATCGCTATTCACCGAGCGATTCGAATGAACTTTGAAAAATAATCTAACCTCCGCTGATAAGGTACACTTCGAAGATAACTTCCTATAAAGCACGGGTGCTGTGGCACGGCGGTAAGACGCTCGGCTTGTAATCGGCTGGACCCAAGTTCGAATCCAGCTCCTGACCAGTGAAACATTAAATTCTTTTGGGAAAAAAAATGCCGATAGATGGCAGCACTTCATCAAAATTCGCCAGAGGGCGCTTTAACTACGTCACGCTGATAAGATCTTTCAGTCTGTCGCTGATCAGCAGAGAGGGAGGACATGTGTTCTTGTCAAAGGTCACTTCTAAGGTCGACACGTCATTTCCAGATTGTGCGATTGCGAAATCCCTTGAAACCATTTCCTCAGGTCAAGGGTCAGTCAGCGATTGTGACATTCCCTCTCAAGACTCCGAGTGAAGTGAAACTCACTCCGTATGAGTCATCATGCCTCTGTGAAAGACTTTCGCAATTGCCCTCTTTCGAAAGAGGCATCCGGTGCTGCACCTAACCAAACTTCCAAAAGAGGGGAGGGGGCAGTGAGAGGCATCCATTGGGAGGGTCTAAAGACCCTCTGAGAGGATCCACTCCAAAGAGGGCCTCTCCTCCTGCTGCACCTCCCCTCTTTGGACTGGTACGCCCCTTTTATAACTACTCACCATGAAGTCATCGACGATTGAATGTCAGTCACTCCACCGGGCTAGCGTGCGGTCAACGCAAGCTAACAACGCATACTGGCGCAAAACGAAAATGTCGATGCACTTAGCTCTTTATCTGGGCATCAATATGGCGAATCATCCGCTTGCGCATTTGAGAGTTTTAGAAATAACCAATCCGATTTCGTTTATGAAATCACATGTTACGTGAGAATCTCAGATAGAAGCGATTGATAATTTTTCTAGAGGATTTTTAGCATATTGTAATTATATATTATAATATATGATATTTCTAAGTTTTCCCAATATATTATTTGTAAATAATTAATATATAAAATGTTGTTTAAGTACATTGTTGAGTACAGTGATTTTCAACTTTGTTCTGGTCCAGATTTATTTCTCACCATTATTCAGTGCGCTTTTTTGAATTGTTTAATTTTGTTAGTTCTTTTTATATTTACAAAACTGATTTTTTCTGCTACTTGCTAATAATATGTCAATATATTTCAACTTCCTATTTAATATAATGGTTTTCAAAGTATTCTACTTTGAAAATAGGAAAACATTTAAAATATTATATCGTGTATGTATGTATTCATCTTACATAGGTAACATATTTTAAAATCTCGTGCATTTCATGCATTCTGCATTTGTATGTTAATTTTTTTTTTCAATAAAGAAATTAAAACTTATTGAAAGAGTAAATCTCACTTGTAATTCCAAAATATTTTCCAATTTAAAATACCTATCGCTCAGCCTCCCCAACCAGAAACTTTAAGTTATATAACTGGTACTCATTTAAGAATACTGAGGATGGTTACAACACTGCCCAGTTCACAAGATATTACACGTTTATAGAATCAGTTTTTCAGAAAATTCATGAAATTTGATACGTATTAAACTTTGTAATGAGTTGGAAGTATTATACGATATGAGTTATCAGCATTCTGAATCGTCGGGGTAAATGAGTTAGTAGTATTATGCGATAAATATTTCAACACAGAACTCATTAAAATATTCTAAATAATTAGAATACTCTAGTAATTAGAATATTCTCATGTAGTTAGTTTCATCATAATTCTGTATTTCGAAGCCAAACTGTTTCGCCAACTTTCATGTCATACATTAACAACGCATCAATGTCATTTCAATGTGGTGTAGATATTGTACGTTAGAAGAAATATACAACATGACTTTGGTCAATAAATTCGCCAAAAGTGCCAAATTTTGATTTTGTTGTACGAGTTTTGAACTTGGATACAAGTAAGTGAAAATAAATCATCATGTTTTTCAAATCTTTCAGACGAATTCTTCACGGTGTGTCGAAAAAGTTATGCTTTGTGCACATCTTATTTTCATTTTATTTCAAATAAATAGAAAAACGAGAAAAAATTTCTAATGAAACAATCTTATGGAATTTTCGTAGATCTAGCAATCAAAGAACCATTGTGTGCCTCATTAGAAATTAAATTAGAGCTTGAATAACCATAATAAAGAGGGCTCAAAACATTCAAGTAAATCAAGTTAATACAAAATTGTTATTAAAGAAAGGCACACACATGCTCAATATTTTAAAAGATCTATTTTAAAAAGAATTACAAACGAAGAAATCTTGAACTGTGGACCACCCAAGGGCTATAACTCGTCTACAAAACTAAACAATTTCAGATAGAAGAAGCTACAAAGACTATAAGCAAACATCCTACGGTTTTAGTGGTAACCATACACATATTGTACACTACAATCTGTTCCAACCAAACCTTATAGCAAATAAAATGCCATAAAGAGGAGTTATCCGCCATAAAAATAGTTATTTTCGTTTTAGGACGCTTCAAAAGATTAAAAATTCTAACATTCAGGGTTTTTTTCTTTTCTGAACAAAAATGAAAGTACAGTCTAGCTTTACTTTCTAGAAAACTTTTAACAATTTAAAAGAAAAATCAACTCAGCTGCGTCACAAACAAGGATTTTTAATGTATACATACACTAACCAATGTCTTGGCAACATTTAGCGCGCATATCCGCCAAACTGCGACCTGGGGGTTGAAGACCCAGACCGTCCGGCTCGTCCTGAGGACATGAGCAGCTATTTGGACGGCCGGTGCGACCTGGGGGTGTACTTCTTCAATACAGACAAATATGACACGAAGTGAAAGATAGGGAGAAATTGAGCATTCTAGTAGCCCCGTTTCGCCAACTGAGCAAATGATTAGGTTTTCTTACTATCGTCTGCGGTTCAGCGATAGAATGGAATAAACCCATAAAATTTCACTTTTCTGTCGAAAATCCTTATACCTTTCTTGTTTGAAAAGGTATAAAACAACTGAGCAAAAGTTTTTGTACTAGACTAAGTGGAACGCACAGACAACACAAAGCCGCAGTCTCATGGTTACAAGGGTACGAAGCTATTAAAATTATTACTCCCCCAAGTTGGACTATGAGAAGTTTTGAAAGAAAGAAAGTCTTAAAATAACACTAATACGCTGTACAGTATTTCACTACGAAATATTCTACAGTGATGATATAATAAGTCAGGATGTTTCGAATTAACTGTTTTGATTCTTTTTAAAAAACATCAAATGGGTGGCACAAGTTCGTGGATACTCCAAATTTTACAAAAGAACTCAGATGACTGCAAATCAAAAATTTTTAGCAAAATAAAGATTTTAGAAATGGTTATAGTCCAGTCAAAAATACTGGGCGCCATGATCCCAGATTTTCAAACACCATGGAGCCCAGAATCTGAATATCCTAATTTAGTATCATCAATTCAGATGACATCTTTAAGACTGTTGTGCAGGATAGACATAACACAAAATAGATTGATTCTTCTTCGTCTCTTAACACCGACTCCGTTCAACTTTAAGCTCATTTTATTAATATATATGCATAGCTTTCGGATGAAAGAAGACTTGTGATACCCCCCCCCCCCTCCTAAAAGGAAGACTTAAAAAGTGCAGATAAAATGGCAATCCGACTCCCTCTCCGATTCGGTGCCCCCCAGTATGCTTCGTATTCTAGTATCACATGTTCAACGATTTCCCATACGTCAAAAGTGAGGAATAATATGCTTTATGTATGATATATGACGCCTACATTTCATCCCTCTCCTTATCTAGAGTCAGTTGACGCAGTCTTCTTTATCTTGTCACCCACCCATGCACAGCATCAGTTCAATACGAAAATAAAACATTTCTACAGAGAAAGACATAAAGAAGTGAAATTCAAAACTATATCATCCCACATATGCATTGGTGTCCAAAATTATCTTTACATGAGCAAAAACGCTAATTTCTAAACAGCTGTTCAATATAATTGGATAATGATAATTGGATGCATTTTTTTGGGGGGGAGGGGAGGATTACACAGCATCATAACACATAAATACAAACTGAACAATCAAATATAAGTGCATGAAATGCAAAACTAATTATGGAACAATTTGCCACTTCCATCAATGTATACCAGTCTCTAAACGACGGATAGCTCGCCACCTCAAAAATTCTTTCTAAATGATACTTCAGAGCCATAAAAACTGTTTTGAGTCGATAAACATAGAAATCAAACGATAAGTTGCAGAAATTCGTCGTATGAAAAGCTCTTACAAATAACAACAAAAGGTATAACCACTGACTTTTGATGACAAAAAAAAACCTCTTTTATCTCAGGATAAATGAAATAAAGCAGTAACACCTGCAAAGATATGAAAATAATGCACTGTACTAAACAGACACACTTTAGCTGGATAATTAATTATAATCATAATTAATTATAATCATAATAATTAATTATAATTATAATGATAATAATTAGCAGGATAAATATCTTATTTATCCTGACGAAGAATGCTCCTTTTACCTTCGAAATCTGTTGACACATTTAATTACGTGCCTTTGCAAACTGACTACTAACTAAGTATATAAATTTTTAAATATCTATTATATAGTGCAAATCAGACTAGTATATTTTCAAACCACCTCTTCAATGTTTTACTATCTCACAAACCCTTCATTTTCTTCAGAAAATGCATCAAACAGAACACATTTAATCACAACAATAGATCTTCACAACAACAGATCTTCAGAAATTACGAACAATATAGCTTCCAAGTACTTCGTTGAAGAAAGAAGGCATAAAAAAAGTATTGACTATAATTGAAAATCTTACTACAACAATGGGCAAACCCACAACGTAGGAGAACATGTGATAACTCATAATATTCCTCATTAATGATCTGCAACATGTAATAAACTCTTATGACGTGCTAAAATATGAGAGTTTTTGGAGAAATGTCCAAAGAAATGTATTTTTTCTATCACTTTAAAATTCATTTTCTCCCTTTTAAGAAAATGTGGGTTAGCTCACTGTTGCCGTGAGGTCTTCAATTGTTTCGAGGGCATTAATAATTTTAATCTCATTTTCTCACGCCTATTTCCTTCAAAGACCTTCTGGGCCGTTGTATTCTCACCTCTCGACATTTTTATTGTGATACCTAACAATAGTCTAAAGTTTACGATTTGGTATTAACTTAAAGTCGAAATTAAAACCATTCTCAGACTACAGCAGACTGCAAAGATAAATGTATCTCTCCCCGTCCTTCACCACCGCCATCAGACTGATTCCATTCAACTATAGTATTCCTTTATTAAATATATACATAAATTTCAAACAAGGGAATCTTTATTACTGAAAAACCTAAAACGAATGCATATTAATAAGAGCGATAAAATTTCTCCCCCTCTTGCAATTCGATTCTGTGTACCCTGTGTATTTCGTATTCTGGTATCGCATGTACAACGATTTCCCATACATCATCAAAGTGAAGAATAATATTCTTTGGGAATGAGATATGACTCCTGTATTTCATCCCTCTCCTTATCTAAGAGCTGTTGACGCATGCTTCCTTATCTTGTCGCCCACCCTTCCACCAAGTATACCACAGCTTCAGTTGAATGCGAAAATGAAAGCTTACTGGGAGGATTGAAGGAAAGAAAAATGGGGTATTCAAAATATAGTCGTATGAATATTTGATTGAAATGGGTAGATATTTCATTTAAATATCTATTTATGACTTTCTCATACTATTGTACATACAAACATTGTTTGTATATTGTACATAACAATTTCTATTTCCGTAAAGTGGACCAAAAGGTGCAAATGCGATTGAAAAGGACAAGATGCAACATACGGTTGTATGGGATTTTAGAAAAGTGGCAATAATGAAAAGAAACATAAAATTGCATACTACACCGATAAACTGTCTAAAACGTGATGCTTAAGTTCTATTGCAGACATTACCTTCCTAGAACGTACCACATTCAAGAGGGCTTGGCTAAAACTTGCCGCCAAATTCAATAAGATCTAAGGATAGAGAGTTGGTGTCAGGGAAAGAAATCATCTCTTAAATAGTAGGCACATTAAAGATAACGAAGTTTTAACATTTCTACAATACATGATTGCAAACCCAAAAAATTGATTGTCCACAGGTTGAAACAAAATAAAAGAAACAAGCTGTTTCTAGGATAAATGTTCGATTCTGTGGACATGACCATGAATCACAACAAAAGTTTTATGAAACAAAATAAAAAATTAAAACAAATTTTAGTTGTCAATATGCGTAGATAGATTTGTTCTACAAAACACTTGAACTGAACATTTGCATGGAGATCTTCATCAGACAAAAATTTTATGTTCTATATTCAACAGGCATGTGTTTTACTTTGTGGACAGCAGTAAATTTTAAATGCATGTTAAATTCTTCGTTGAATGGTTTTATTTACTTGCTGAACAAAACGTGATGTTCGACCGTAGTTTTGCTTCGACCTGTGAATACGAGATCTTAGCCTGCAGAGGACGTTAAACACAATAAAGGTAAGCCAATAAAAGGTTAAAGGATCACTGAAAACCTTTCTATTTAAGATAACCATATTATTACTAAAGATATAAATATTCTTTAATAATACTAATATTCTAATAATAGGATTCACCGTTGTGAGATCGAGTTTCGCGAGAATTCTAACCG